>JANVCQ010024538.1:0-12234 GCA_025531925.1 Erythroxylum plowmanianum
TATCTTGAAGTATATATATAAAAAAATAAGGACATTAGGGCACATATACGAATAATTAAATTATCAAAAAAAATCACCATTCATATCATAAGATCGAAAATTTCACTAAGCTCATAATCATCACTTATGACATAAATTAGAAATTTTTTACAATTTATAATTATTCACATGAAACATATTCCAAAATTTATATTCACATAGATACATATCATATGTTAAACCAATTAACATAACCAATTGTAGTGAAAAACATATTATTATTATTATTATTTATTTTACATAAAACAAATTTATATAACAAATAATAATTCATTTTATGTAAAAACACATTCACATATCATTAATGAATTAAATGAATGTAAAAATAATAATAATAATTTACATAATTTGAAGTGAAAATTAAATAAATGAATAAATAGACATACCATTTAAAAAATATTTCACATCAAATTAATTTAGCAAAAACAAATTTACCAAATTAAAAAAAAATAACCTTTTATACCACAAAGTTAATTTTTATGCCATAAATATATACACAAATATATATATAAAAGGCACACATGAAGCTTTAGCCTTTAAAGAAAAACCGTATACTTTGTCTTCAAAGAAGCAAAATGTGTACACATATACATATAAAAACACCCACTGACAAAAGCATTTAATGTCTTCCTGCGCAGGCGCAGCCTACTTTCTTTTAAAGCCTTTAAAGCCTATCTCTTGTCTTTAAAGAAACAAAACCCTTTTAAAGCCTTTAAAACCTTTCTCTTGTCTTTAAAGAAACAAAACCTTTTGTCTTTCTGCGCAGTTCTTTTTAACAATCATATGACAGAAACGTTCTATCTTCTCTTAAAACGCTATTGTGGGTTCTGTCAAACAAAAAAAAAACAGAGAAACACAACATCCACCCTTATCTTTTCCGCACTCCACCCTTTCCCACCTATCTGCGCTACCGCTGGGAGTCGAGGACGAAGACGAACCAATGCCCAACCACCAAACTCGACGCCAAAAGGAAAAACACAACTCCACACAGGAGTCTTCACAGGCTTTTTCGATTTCACACCATCATCTCATAGATCGGTCGAAAGAGAGGCGAACGATATCCACCAAGTCGTCAACGCCACTCAACAAGTGGCGCGTGACTCACACGCGCGGCCATGCGTGGCTGTTTCCGTGGCGATCTTTGCAGCATCGCATAGATCGGCCGAAAAGATGACTAACGGTGTCATTCACACGACCGACACTCCTCACAATCGGTGGAGAGGGAGAGGTGCTTCAGATGTAGGTTTGAATACGTCTCTGAATGTAAATAATCTGACTCCAAAAACTTGTCATACGATTGTATCAGAAAATGTTCATGTGTGTTGTTGTTTTTTTTTAACAGATCATATACTTGATTACATACTCTTAATTCAATTAACAAACTAATTGTTAATAGCATAATAACAAACTGATTGTTAATAGAGAAACGAGGCAGAAGTTAAAACATACCCTTGCTCTGATACCATTGTAGGATTGATTCAGGTTAGATCACTAACCTTGATGCGGAAGCGATTTAATCGTTATGTTGCCTTCTACCCACGCAATCTCAGACTCACGAACACCGTCTCCTCAGTGGCTACTAGAGCCACCGTAAATATCACACCTTAAATCTTGCACACACCGATGGTTAAACTGTGAGAGGAATTGATATCTTGGGAGACTAGGATTTTCTCTATATCATCATCGTTATCTCTCGTTTGAATCTCATTTAAACAAATTAAATAGAATGTTCCCTTGCGGTTATTTTCTCAACTGCTCCCAAACGAATGGGAGCGTATTTAGGCATAGAAAACACAACTCTTCATGTTGATGTCGTGGCCGTTAAAGAAAATACAACAAGAGAGAAAAGAGCGAATAGATCTTGCAAGATTTTCAAGAAATTTTTCAATTTTTTCCTGAAGCAGGTGATTATTCATCTCTTTTTCACCTTTTATGAATAGCCGGGACATTGAAGAATATCCAGAAACGAAGCCACAAGGTAACATCAAATACCATGTTTCTTGTGAGAAAAAAGGAGAGAGAATCAAAATTAGGTTCCAAATTCGTTTAGTCTTTCGATTCTTCAAAACAATGCTCAAGTTTACCAAGCCTCTATAGTTGGAAGATTTCTTCGTAACATCCAGGAAATATTCTTCAGGAATAATCCATATTAGCCTTCTATCCTAGCGTACTGGCAAAGGCTGATTGCTAAAAGTTATTTTCAGTCTTAACCGAACCATTTTATCCAAGGGCATTATGCATCGTCAATCGTCATCATCATCTTCCACTATGAAATGCTATATCGGGCCTCTCTTGACACGCTGTAAAATGATTACATTCCAAGTCCAAGGATAGTGATTCTGGAACCAATACCTTAGGAAAAATAAATCAAAATAGAACCCTCCAATTTGGATTTTCCACTGGACTTCATTTCTGCAATGGTCTAATGCATCTGCTGTCAATTAAGAAGCAACGAAAGAAAAAGATTGAAATTTCATTTTTGTAGCTGAGCACTAGGGATATGATCTAGTGATAAAATAGAGAAGTAGTTCCCCCAGTTATCAACACTTAAATTTCTAGTAGGTATATAAGTGAAGAAATTCTCACTTATATACCTATTTTTTAAAATATCGGTATCCGGTCGATATCGGAAATTTTTAAAAATAGGAGGACTTTTTTGCAAAATATTCAAAAAATTTTAAAATTTCCCTCCCTTCCTCTTTTTTTCAAAGTTTTTTTAATTAGTTATTTTATTTATTTCAACTTTTATAATTATTGTGATTTTTTAATTTTTGTTTTTAAAATAACAAATAATATTTTTATTACTACTAATAATTATAAATTAAATAAAACTTAAAAATAAATTATTTTATTTAAATTTATTTTACTATTTTATATAATATTTATTAACAAAGTAAAAATATTTTATTTTTTAAAATAAATAATTTAAATTTTATTATTTATAAACTAATATTTATTTTACATATTTTTAATTATTAAATCAATTCGATACCAAGTCAATTACGATATTCGTAACATTAGTTAAAGAGGAGATAGGGTTTTATAAAAGAGTTGTTATAGAGTTTAGAGAGAAAGAAGGGTTAAATTGGCTAATGTATTTTTTAGATTAAATTCCTAAAGAAAGTAATTTAAATACTAAGGAGGTGCTGGAATTTAGAATCCAAGTAAAGTGCTACCACTTTCCCTAGATTAAGAAAGTTTTTACTTTTCTAACTACTCAAACAAATGAACCAAACGTGATAATATAAATTTTAGGAAAAAGATTACTTTCCCAAGCAAGAATCCGTGTCAACTAAACAAGGCCAAGATATAAAATCATTATTGGCTATGATTTGACAATTTGTCACTAAAAGTATAACTTTTAGCAAAGATTTAAAACTTCATCACCAAAACTAGAACTTTTAGTGACAAATAATATGAATTGTGCAAAAGGTTCTAACACTGGCGACGAATTAAGCCATTTGTCGTTAAATGTTATTCATTTTGTGACGATTCTGAAAATTTGTTGCAAAAAAGATTTATTTAGCGATAATTACTTAAAGCATCGCAAAAAGATTTGCTTTTTGCGACAAAGATATATTTCGAGGCCAATATTTGTCTTTTGGTGACAATTCCCAAAAATTGGTCACCAAAGGTGGTTTTTTGTTGTAGTGAAAATTCATTGATAAGTACAAGTTTCAAGTATTTAGAGATACTTTGTTATCAATTTAACAAATTTTATGCCTGTAATTCATTTTTTAGATCTTAAAATCTATAACATTACTGCAATAGCAATTTAAAATAAGTGGTAATATGCAATGCTCATCAATCATCCCCATGTCATGCAATCATGCATGCCAGCTGTTTCTGAGAATTACTTACTAAAAAACAAAAGCAACCAGTCCGCCACCTTTTCTCTCTCTAAATTCACGTTATTCTTCATATTGCTTTGGTTTTTCATACACCGGTTAGCTACTTCGATCGTTAACCTGGTACTACAATGGAGTCCCTGGACCAGAAGGGACATCTTTCCAAACATGTACGCACCTGCAAGCGTAAGGAAGATCCCGCCCCCTGTCCTAAGCCATCGTATAGTGCAGCAGTGTCTGAAGCAACGATGGCAGCTGATACTCCTGATGTCAGTTCCTGAACAGAAGACGCTGAAATTGAAATTGAAGAAGGTGATATCCAACTACATGAGGAGCCCGGGGGAGGAATCACACTCTCTACCAACCTCAAGACCAAGCTGGACAATCAGTGGGCCAAAGCCATCGTCGTCAAGTTGCTTGGTCGTCGGATAGGATTTCGTCTCCTCAGTTCGCAGTTGCAGTCCATGTGCAACACAAGGGGGCCGATGAAAATCGTGGATCTAGAGAATGAATACTTCCTAGTGCGGTTAAAGGAGAACGACGACTACCTAAAGGTGCTGACACAAGGCCCATGGGTTATTTTTGGACAGGTGTTATAAGTTCAGAGATGGGTGCCTTCATTCTGACCCTCACAAGGAATTGTTAATTGCGCAGTGGTGTGGATACGGTTTCCTGACCTTTCCATCGCAAGATACCATCCTCGGATACTCACAGCCTTAGGAAACTTGGTAGGGATGGCAGTGCGCATCGATGAAGCTATGTTGCAGACGCACAAGGGAAAATTTGCACACCTGGCTGTTGATATCGATTTGAGCTCCCATTGGGCACCAGTGTGGAGTTGGACAGCGAGACAATTCTGATCGCGTATGAAGGCCTACCCCAATTATGCTATACGTATGGTCGGGTTGGTCATGAAGCAGCTACTTGTCCACAACGTCCACAACCTACATTGGATAGCCTCAGCCCAACAATCGGTGAAGGAACGTTAGGGACGACGAACTCAATAGCAACGGGCGGGAAGGCAACGGACATAAGCTTCAACATGTATGGTCCATGGATGCAAGTACAAAGAGGAATACACGCCCATCTATGCAACGTTTAGTTCATATTGGAAGAGACAGGGAGGTGACACGCAAGGGGGCTCGAGGTACTCTGTATTGGCAGAACACGAAGGGATGGAAAAGGAGGCTGAAGCACAATAGGCGACCCTATAACTCAATAACCCATTTGGTTTTGGACAGCATTTCAATGTGACTGATGTCATTGGTAAAGGTAAACATCCTCAACAGGGACCAGTGTTTAAAGTCGCTAGGCCCAAACGTAACCCAAAGAAAAGCTCACGAGGTCCACTAGTAGCCTCAATTCAGAAAACCTGGGGAGAAAGTTCCCAGGTCAAGAAGCCTCAGGACCAAGAGAGGCCTGTTATCCCTCAATTTCAAATTCAACCCTCACTACAGGAAAAATATTTAGCGATTGAAATATCCTCCCACATGGAAATGGTTTGTGACGGTCAGCTTTTAGAGGATAGAGCTCCTGGTGTTGAGGAACACCTCCAGCTTATGGAAGGAGTCGAGGATCAAGAAGTGATAATTATTAGGGAGGGCAATGCAATCCCTCCTACTGTACCTCCAGATTTAGGCACCGGGTCAGGGGAACTGGAGGACCTGACTCAAATGCGGTCTGACGAGGAGCTTGAATTGACGGCACAGGCAGATGGTATCAAGATAGATCCCGCAAGAGGTATAGTTCGCACTCAGTTGTAGAGTAGACTACTTCCCTTAAATTTTAATTATGTCGATTATCATTTGGAACTGACAAAGGGTAGGGGGAACTAGGTTTTTAGCTATCCTGCGTAATTACTTGCGTACTTATAAACCTGTTATCCTAGTACTACTGGAAACCCAAATTAGTGGTGGTGCTAGGGCCAACGCAGTAGTCCATTCTTTGGGTTTTGATTACTCTTTTAGAGTAGAAGCCGTAGGATTCTCAGGAGGGATTTGGCTTTTATGGAAGGTTGAGTTTGACATCTCAGTAGTAATAGCCCATCACCAATTTGTTTATACAACCATCAAGTATGCTTTTGGTTCGTTTGATTTTACAACAGTATATGCTAGCCCGCAAATTACGTCTCAAACCTTCCTCTGGCCAGTTTTAAGTTGGGTTGGACACTCTACCCATAGACCCTGGCTAGTAGGCGAGAATTTTAATGCAAAACTGGAACACTCGGATAAAAGAGGAGGTGCCAGGTCAGCAAGAGTGGTAAGCAAACAGTTTCAAGCTTAGGTGCAAAGGTGTGCCCTCATGACCTGGGCTTTATTAACTCTATATTTACGTGGCATTGAGGAATGATTCAAGCCAGACTAGATAGAGTTTTCGGTTTTTTAGCTTGGCTACAGGAGTTTCCTCAACCGGTGAATCATCATTTACCCTTTATGGGGTCAGATCATCAACCTATGTTGATTCACTTTCAAACAACAACCATGAACAATAGGATCCCCAGGTTTTAGATTTCAGAATGCTTGGCTCACACACCCATGTTTTGATGATGTGGTAGTAGAACATTGGTTACCAACCGAGGAGACAATGAGTAAATCGTTAGCCACTTTCTCCAAAAAAACTCCTGAGATGGAATAAATTAGATTTTGGTAATATTTTTCGTCGAAAAAGAAGACTGCTAGCACAACTGGAGGGCATCCAAAGGGCCATGGCGATTGGCAATTTGGATTCACTTTTAGCTTTAGAGGAAAAGTTGAGTGAGGACCTAGGTCCTGTGTGAGGAAGAAATTTTTTGGTATCAGCAAGCCCAGTGCGATTGGATTTCGAAAGGTGATCGTAATACCAAATACTATCACACTCTCACTCTTGCTAGAAGAACGAAGATGACGATAGAGCGACTCATTGGTTCAAATGGATCACAGATATCAGATCCAGATCAATTGGGCCTTTTAGTCAGGAATTTTTTTGTCCATCTCTATACTGCTGAAGAAGGGAGTCTCCATTGCTTTCCACTCTCTGGGGCTTTTCCTTCGCTTTCAGAAGATGGGATTCGTGAACTAGGTCTGCCAATCCATGAACTCGAAGTAAAGAATGCGATTTTTTATATGAATCCTAATAAAGTCCCAGGAGTCAATGGTTTCAACGCTTTATTTTTTCAAAAACAATGGGGAAAGGTTAGGCCTAAAGTAGTGGAATACATTCAGGAAATTTTTAGACTAGAACGTTGGGAAAAGGATTTAAATCAAACCATCCTAGTTTTGATCCCAAAAATCCCCTCCCCGATTAATATGTCTCATTTCCGACCGATTAGCCTCTACACTGTGCTCTATAAGATAATTTCTAAAATTATTGTGAACCGTCTAAAGCATCAGATGGAGCACCTAGTGGAGGCGAATCAATGCAGTTTTATCCCTGGCAGGCAAATAATGGATAATATTATCATAACTCAGGAGGTCATCCACTCATGCGAAAGAAAAAGGGGAAGACTGAATACTTAGCGATCAAGGTAGCCTTGGAGAAAGCATATGACAGAATTCGCTGGGAATTTATCCAAAGCATTCTGATAGACATTGGCATTCCGGATAAACTTATCAGCTTCATTATGAAGTGTGTGACGACAGTCACTATGCAAGTCGCTTGGCAAAGCACTTGTACTCATCCCTTCAGTCCCTCATGATGTAATTGGCAAAGAGATCTGCTCTCACCTTACCTTTTTGTTTTGTGCATGGAAAGGCTAGGTCACCTAATTTCGAAAGCAGTGGGACAAGGACTCTGAAAACCGATAAAGTTGAGTCCCACAGGACTTCCCATATCCCACCTATTTTTTTTCAGATGACCTTGTGCTCTTTGTTGAAGCTACGGAGTCCCAAACATGTATAATTGCAAGTACTCTGAAGGTGTTTTGCAAAGCTTCAGGACAAAAAGTCAACACCTAAAAAACTAGGATCTTTTTCTCCAAGAATGTATCCTCTTCTTCTACGCGCAGACTCAGTCAAATATTGAACATCACGAATACAAACAATCTTGGGAGGTACTTAGGACTTCCATTTATTCATGAGCGTACCACGAGGCGTACTTATCAGCATATCTTCGATAATACATAAAAGAAACTTTCAGGACGGCAGGCAAAGACTTTGTCTCTAGCAGGGAGAATTACATTAACACAATCAGTTATTTTAGCCTTCCCTATTTTTACTATGCAAATAGTGAGACTTCTGCAGCAACTTTGTAATGATTTGGAGTGCATCATGAGAGACTTTATTTGGGGAACAACATGAGTGTACAAGAAAATGCATCTTGTCAAATGGGACGCAATGTGTCAGCCTAAGAAAGTAGGGGGTCTTAGCTGCTCTTCAAATGACGCCCTATTGACTAAGCTTAGCTGGGCTTTGATTACTCAACCCACAGCTTTATGGGTAAGAATTTTAAGGGCTAAATATCAACTAGATCCCACGCATATTCCTCTCAATCTCGATAGGATAGGGGCTTCGATTATTTGGACAAGCAACTCCGCAACCTAAAAATTTGTTCGCCAAGGCCTAAGGTAGAAAATGGGAGATGGGAGGAATATCTTATTCTGGTTGGATAACTGGGTAAATGATTGGGGACCACAGATTTCAATGGTGACCTCTCCAATTCTCGACTATTCTTTATGCCACAGTTGTGGATTTCATGAATGACGTCAGCAACTAGCAGTGACATCTGTTTCAGCAGTATCTCCCTTCCACAATTTGTAAGGATATTACGGTGATTCATCCAAATATCGCAAGCACAGCAGAAGATACCATCATTTAGGGGCAAATAAATCATAGGAGATTCACAACAGTGTCCGCCTATGATTTAATCGAAGACAATACCACGCTTATGACTGATAGTCCTTAGGACCTAATCTAAAAATGGGTAGGACCCCAGCGGATTAGGGCTTTCTTTTGGTTATTGGCGAAGCAAAAGCTTCTAACCAACCAACAGCAAGTGATTCGCCATCTCACAATGGATACAAGTGTTCATTTTGTGGGTATGAAGAGTCAACTTTGCATGCCATTCGGGATTGTCTGCAAGTTTAAGCTTTTTGGTGTAAATTTTCCCCATAAGTGGTTGACTCGAAATTTTTTTCAGTAAAATGTGGAGCGGTGGGTAAATTCCAATCTTATGAAGCACTCTCAAGTGCAGCAGTTTTAATGGGCTACAATCTATGGAGTAGCCTACTGGTTTCTATAATAATGGCAAAACAGAAGCATTTTTGAAGATGACTTTCCTTGGCCAGAAGATGGTAGTAGAGCAGTTATGGATTACGTTAATTGGATCGTGTGTATAGGGATCAGGGCTTACCAGTGGGTCATTTTATTGGTTGGACTAAACCAATGGAGGGGTGGGTAAATGGAGATGGTGCGGTTAAGCATGGGCATAACATTGCTACTGCTGGGGGATTGATTCGGGATTGTCATGGTCAGTGGTGCGGTGAATTTCTCCACCACATTGGAAGGGGCTCGCCTCTTGCTGCTGAACTCTGGGGAGTCTAATTGGGACTTAAACTGGCCTGAACACTTGGATATCGACGAGTTATTGTCAAAGTAGATTCCTTAGAGGTGATAAATATTCTTTCCTCTTCTATTATTCCTCCGGTTGAGTATTATTTCTTGGCGACAGGTACCCATGGTCTAATCCACCAAGATTGGGAGGTGAATTTTCAGCATGTGTATCGCGAAGGGAACTAGTATGCAAATAACCTGGCCTCTCTCTCAATTTTCTCCAGACTAGGCCTACACATTCTTCGGGAGCCCCCGACGTTAGTCATGGCTCATATAAACCGTGATAAGCAAGAAGCTTTGTACCGCAGATCTCTGCGTTAGTTAGGATGTTTGAGTAATTGTTTCATTTGTTTTTCCTTTGTAACAAAAAAAAGTGGTAATATGAGCATAAAATAAGTGTCCGAGAAGGTTCTTAAACAGTACATTAAACGCCAAAAGATGTCGTTAACTAGCTTGTAAATCGATTACGGTATTGATCTATGTGACTTTTTATTTTGGTAACAAGCGTAGATTCATTAAATTTATATCTAAGAAGTCATGTGACATGCCATTTCAAGTGGAATAGGTGGATCAGAAAAGGCTCCTGTAGAAATTTTATCAAAAACGAACTTGTTAGCAGCCTCGGTATAGTGAATCCCGTCCCAATTCACTCGAACTGAGGGATGATCACATGAACCCACGAAAATTCTGGTACCATTCTCTAAAACTGTAGTTTCTCCACATTCAGCAATGCCGAAGTTGTACTTTCCTCCATACCCACAGCAGGAGATCAATGGAAGCTCAAATCCTGCAGTTTGGAGACAAAACCAATTAAACAAAGAAACGAATACATACCACATTCAATTTATTATGGAGAGGAATTAGTACCATATTTTTCAGGCTCCTGGAATAAAGAATACTTGACAGAGTAGACGTCTACATAAGTAAATGAAGCGGCAGAAAATTGCTGTCTCAGCTCAGTAACTGCTTTCTTTAATTTGAAGTTGAAGTATTGACAGACTTCATTGTAAGCCTTGGCACAACCAGCGGTGTCCTTCTCTGCCGAAGCAAAATTGGTCAATATATAAGGCAAGCAACCTATTGGCCCTGTGTTGTGTATCCAAAATGATCTACCTCCCTCCTTATATATGTTCTGCATATCATGCAATACCAATCATCATAATTAGTTTTTCGTTTAACTGCATTTCATGATTCATACGTAACTTCTACTTAATTAATTACACCATTAAATTTAACATTTTCTTAACTAAATTATTACAATAAGGAGTATAACTAATGATTAACATGAGCATTATTTTTTATTCTTTTATGACAATAATGCATAATTTCTTTATTTATTTTATATGGAGAGTAAATAATATCTAGAGTTTAATAGAACATGAATTATTAGCGAATAGGCATAAGTTTAAGCGTAAGAGTTACCTTGACATTTATAGAGAACCTATCAATAATGTCAGGGACAGATACGATGACTTGGTCAACCGACTGATTAGCGAAGAATCGGGCTCCAATAATGTCAGGGACAGATACGATGACTTGGTCAACCGACTGATTAGCGAAGAATCGGGCTCCAAGATCATTTTGGCCTATGTCGAATGTATATAATGCTTGTGAGAAATACTCCTTCTTGGGCATCAATGTTGCAAATACTCCTCCTACATTGAACAGATGGTAATTAGCTTACTCGTCAGAGTTTTTTGTTTCAGCTTAGCATGAGATAGAAGTTGATGGTGGTGAGCTATAGAAAGATCGGAGCAGCCATTTTTAAATTACCTCGACGCTCAATCATTCGAGACCTTTGTTTAAGTTGTTGGAATTGTTCGAATTGCACATCAAGATAAAATGGACTAAACCACCGTCTATTGGGTATGATCCATGTCGGCAGTCTATTAATGGTGGCAGCTGCTGTGGCGTAATTAGCACCATTAGTGAAGTTGGTCCCAAGGGCATTCAGATAAGCACTCAAGAATGGGAGATTGAAGTTATTTGCTGATACAATTGGTCACATGAAAACAAGTTAATTCAAAAGGTTGAAGTAGGAAATTCGAGGCAAACAATGGAATCCCATGGACCTACCACGACCAGGAACTTCTGTTTTAACTATGGTTTTGGTTGGTTTACCGTTTTCTCATCCTGCAAATAGTTAATGTCTTACTTTCACTTGTTATTAAAACAATAAATTTTCATTAGCAGCCACTACAAGAAATCCGCAGTTTAGCGACGGAATTTACCGTCGCTAAATTGCCCATTTCCGTCGGTAAATGTAAGTACCGACGGAATTTGGTGGTGACCGAGAGAATCGGTCGGTGATTGTACCGAAGGTAAAAATACCAACTGAAAGATTCCGTCGCAATTTTACGACGGTATTTACGACGGAAATTTGTAGTCGGCATTAATATAACGACGGAATGGGCAGTAAGATTCCGTCGGAGATATTTAGCTTCGGTCATGTGTTCGGTCGGTGAGGCAAAGGCATTTTCAACGACTTTTTTCGACGGTTTATTTAGCCGTCGGTATATCTTGTTTTTACCGACGGAAAATGTTCCGTCGGTAATATCTGATAATTAATTTTTTTTGTTTTATTGTTATATTTAAAATTCATTATTTATTTGTGTTACGTTATATTAAATTTGTATATATAGTTTGTTTTATGAGAAAATTAATAAATAATAAAAACATATAAAGAATTTAATTTAATAATAAAAAAAGAAGAAATAACAAATCTTATGTTTTTTAATTGAAAAGAAATGACAATGTTATGCTAATGTCGTGGTTATCATGGATGCTCTGAACTGTTTCCCCCCTCTTTAACATTTCCATCT
>JANVCQ010024578.1:0-12230 GCA_025531925.1 Erythroxylum plowmanianum
ACACTAAGATGCATTCAACAAGGTTTTAAGAAATGGAATTCATTGATTAAAACCTTGGACTTAAAGAGTTCTTTAAGATTTATCGTTTGAAAACTTAGTGAATTTCGCTTCCAAAAGATTTGTTTTGAACTATGATAACCAAAGCTCGTTTTCAAGAAGATTTTATCATTTTTGATCATCATTTGAGCTTTCGCTTTTCATTTTTCAAAAATACAAAAATACCTTTTATACACTTTTCTTTCATTTAGTTTAATTTACTTAGTTTTATCAAAAATCCAAAACCCACACTTAACTAGTTTAGTTTACATTCCATGACAATTAGGCTAGCTTAGATCATTTGCACTAGGTTCCGATTAAGTGAGATGACCCGAGGTTGCACTCTATATTGCAATCCTTGGAATTAAATGTTTGATTCAGTTTCCAAGGGAGTAACCAAAAGACTTAACAACCTGATCAAAATGGCGTCGTTGCCGGAGAACTAAGCAATTGGTTTTCTTTAGGTTAGCTGTTGTCATCTTTGTTTGTCGTTGATAGTAGGAACCTTTTCCTTTAGATTTCATTTTGGATAGTTTGATTTCATACTTGTCCATAGTATAGTTTTTAACTGTTCTTTGCATAGCAAACATTTTGAAAACACAAACAAAAGCATACTTTCACAGTTGGATTTTTGATACTTAACATCTTTCATACATACCCATCTTCATACATACTCTTACACATCATACACTCACATCCTTCACATCTCACTTTTTATTTGACTTTGTGTGTCTGTGAGTAAATTTTGTTACAATTCCTTTCATTTGAGAAAAGAAGGAAGAGAAATTAAGGTTTCATCTTTTCTTAGCTTTTAAGAGTGAATTTGAGGTTGTTTAAGCAGAGAAAAAGAAAGGGGAAAAGAAGAGCTTCCATTTGAGCCAAGAATCTCTTTATTTGGTGAAGATTCAAGGTAAGTTCAATTTTAATCTTTTGGATTTTTGGATGGGTTTTAGTTCATTAAACTTAAGAAATGCATGGGTTTAAGTATTCTAAAATCAATTTTAGTGAATATTCTTTATGGGATTCTCAATTTGTATTCCTATTGAATGGGATTTTTGCCAATGTTAAAGGGAATCAAGAAAGGTAAGAGGAGCAAGAGGAGAGGCACTTTTAAGCAAGTTTTTAAGCAGAGAATTAAAGGTGAGTTACATGTTTATAGTTGAATTAATAAGCCACAATTGTTTTTCCAAATCAATAAAACTAAATGATTTTAAATTACTTCATAAATGTTGCATTTATTGCTCTTTGAATGATTTATGGAATTGCTACATTTTTGCTACATGAACCTTGTTGATGATGATTTGTGAAATGAAGATGGAAATGGTATTCGAAATATATTGTGCTTATGGAAATTATGTTTTTGAAATGTCCCTTTTGGGTAATATATTTACAAGTCATGAAATTCATGTTTGTGTGTGGGTTAGTAGTGGTCCATTCTATTATGTCACATGCATGTTGGCCATGTTAAAGGCTTCTCCTACCTGCTCGCTAGTGGTATGGAGCTCCTTCATCGACTCCCTCATGTTTATGAACTACACAAAACCATTATATGGGTTTATGATAGTCCAGTCTGTTATTACTAGAGATTTGTAAGAATCCCCTTATGGACCTACCCAAACCATTTTGATTGCTTATATGTTTATGATGCGTTGACAAATTAGTGAATACTTGATTTATGTTGTTTATGAATTGGTTGACAAGTTGAGAATTCAAGAAATATGTGTTTTATGGATTCAATGCAAGTTACTATGACAATGAACATTTTTCAATGGTTTTGCTTATTTCTCAGTTATAAACTTATTACCTATGAGCTTTTAAGCTCACCCCCAATCTTCCCCATCTCCAGGTGATGAGCAAGAGATCAAGTGATCGAATCGAGAGTCAAAGCATCACTCCATATTTGCATATTTTTGTATTTTGAGTTAGTTTTTTTGGAAAACACAAGACTTTAGCCGCATTTCAAAATTTACTTATTCATATGTATTTGTAATTTGGATTATGAGACCAGTGATGTATTATAGCTAGAAATTCCTATTAAAGATTTGTAAAACTATTTTCTTTTCATGTTAATGACATATATTTACATTTACTCATAATTTTCCAAGTTTTCGTATTGTATTTTCAAGCATTTCATAGGAGTAAAAATCTGTATTTTGACTTTAGGGGAAAAACTATATTAATCTAGCTGATTTAGACTAAGTTTTCTTTTTGCAATTGTATTTTATCCTCTTAGCTTTCCAATGATATAGAGTTTGAAATTTTTGCATATTGGAGTTGAGAGACATGATCTTTATAAGTTAGTGCTACACAGGATGTATACGGGACAGCTACAGTAATTTGCAATTTTAACCCTTTTGGAGGTGAAATCTCTCTATGGACTCTTCATAAAGGTTGTAGATCTAGAAGATCTCTTCGAAACTGTCTTAGAATGACCTTAAGCTAACATCTCTAGTGAAATTTATTCCTATTGTCCAAAAATAGGTACAATTATAAATTGTGGACTTATCAATGCCTTTCTATAACACATTTAGGCTTAAATGGAACTTGGAAATGTACTTAGTAGAGAAAACAAAAAAAGTGATTGATATGTTAGGGTAATGATTAAGAATATAAACATAAGAATGGATTGTCATATATCAAGTGATCAAATAGGGAATTTTTTGGGATGGTATGAGAATGAAGATGAACCAATGATGGCCAATGAGATTCCATTGAAATAACTTTACAAGGTAATACGCTCATGTTTTATGACTCCAGAGTTGGGTAATATGCTCATGTTTTATGACTCCAGAGTTGGACTCCAAAACTGAGGTCCAACAAAAAGAGGCTACACGACATTTATTGTAAGTAAAACCTTGACAGGAGCACAATTGAATTGCACAACTACGAAAAAGGAGTTGTTTGCTGTGGTATTTGCATGTGAGAAACTTTGTTCTTATCTTTTTAGGCTCACATGTTATTGTTTTTATAGATCATGTAGCATTGTGATATCTTTTTTCCAAAAAGTATGTCAAGGATAGGCTTATTTTGTAGGTGTTTTTGCTCCAAAAATTCGACATTGAGATTAAAGCCAACGAAGGAGTAGAAAATGTTGTAGCAGATCACCTCTTAAGACTTGAAGGAGGGCACCATAAAAAAGAAGAGAAAATTAAGGAGAGTTTTCCTAATGAGGCTTTAATGATGGTAGACAATCCTTTTCATCCTTAGTTTGAAGATATTACAAACTATCTCTCAAGTGGTATTCTTCCTTATGATCTCTCTTATTAACAAAAGAAGCAATTTGTGTTTCAATGTTCTCGGTATATTTGGCATGAACATATACTATATAAGATATGTGCTGACAGTGTGATTCATAGGTGTGTCCCTTAAGATGAAATGCCTGAAATGTTGATGCAATGTCATAGTTCACCTTATATAGGACATTATGGAGCTAGCAAGTCTATAGCTCAAATCTTAGAGTGTGGATTCTATTGACCAACTTTGTTCAAGGATGCTCTAGATTTTGTGCTAAAATGTGATAGGTGTCAAAGGCTGGGCAACTTATCGAAGAAGGATGAGATGCCGCTTGTAAACATCATGGAGGTGGAGATATTCGATGTGGGGGGTTTGGACTTTAAGGGACCATTCTCATCCTCCTTAGGTAACACTTACATATTAGTTGGAGTTGATTATGTTTTCAGGTGGGTTGAGTCTATAGCTCCAACTAATGACAACAAGATGCTTCAAAAGTTCATCATGAAGATCTTTACGAGATTTAGAGTTCCCAAAGTGATTATAAGTGATGGAGAGAGACATTTTTGCAACAAATCATTTAAGGCTCTTCTGAAAAGATAAAATGTTCATCATAAAGTGATGACTCCTTACCACCCTCAATCTAGTGGTCAAGTGGGGTGGTTAATAGAGAGCTGAAGAAGATTATGGAGAACATAGTGAACACCTCAAGAAAGGATTGGGCGTTGAAGCTAGATGACACCTTATAGGCTTACAGGACAACTTTCAAGACACCCACAGGAGCTACTCTCGATAGACTTGTGTATGGCAACAAGCATTGAGCCTATTGGGCTGTTAGGAAGTTGAACACAGATTAGAAGCTTGCAAGATAGAAAAGATTGTTACAACTTGACGAATTGGAAGAATTGAGGTTTGATGCTTATGAAAATGCTAAGTTGTATAAAGAAACGACAAAGAAGTGGCATCATGCACACATCAACAAGAAGGAGTTCAAGAGTAGGGACTTAGTTTCTTATTCAATTCACGACTTCAATTATTTACTTATGTTTTGATTTGTTTGGTTTTGATTATGTTTGGTTTGAATTTTGTTTGAGTTTTAACTTGTTTTTCTTTCCGAATTTTTTGTTGGTTAGTTGATTTTGACGTATTGGTAGGTTGATTGAATGTTAGGAATGCATGTTAAGCTTAGAAGAACAATAAGAAGTTGGAAAATTTGGATAATCCACGATCGTGGGAATTGGGTTGCTTTCCACAGACGTGGGAAGGCTTTCTAGAAACTTTCTGAAGCCTTAACCCACAATCATGGAAATTGATGCATTTTCTAAGAGTGTAGGAAGTCTATCTAGAAAGTTTCTGGAGCCTTAACCCATGATCGTGGAAATCATAGGGATTCCCATGATCATGGGATCCTTCGAATAAAAGACCCTCTTTTCTTATTCTTTCTTCACCTTCTCACACTTTCTCTCTCTACAACCCACTCTCCCACTAACCCTAGCTTTGAAAATCTTTCATTTTTCTCCCAAACCTTGGTATTTTCTTCATCTTTTCCTTATTAATCATTTCTTTTACACTTATTTCACACTAACAATCAAGAATACAAGGATTTGGTACGTTTTTATTTCTTTCTCTCTTTAAAACGTGCTCACCTCTCTTTTGTCTATTTTTACATATTTTTCTTCTTTAATGGCTCCCAAAAAGCTCGCTGCTATAAAATTCATCAACCAATTACACCTTCACATCTCCGAAGAAGGTAAAACTGATATAGCAACAAATTTTTGTGACCCATTCCTAATTTTTTCGAAAGATGAAGATATGCGATTTCGGGACTTTAAAGATAGAGAATTACTGCTTTCCCTATAATTTGATTTTGAATTGTTAGAAACTCTAGGTTTGATGCGTAATATTTAACAATTAGCTGCGAATATTGGTTGGGGTCATTTAATTCGTTGTGATATACCGATATACCCCATGATGACTATTGAATTTTTTATCACTATGCATTATAATCCAAAAATGGATACATTCTGGTTTAGAATAGGTGGTCGTGATTATACAATCATTCATGCACTTTTTGACTTGCCAAAAACAAAAGTTTAGATGATCATGATGACTTTTACGTGGATGACTATTCGAAAAGCCTTACGAGTGAAAACACGTCTGATTCTAGGAATGCACTGAACACCTTAATTCATGACACTAAACACTTATTACTTCATAAAGTTATGTGTTTAATTGTTTTTAATAAAAAGAAAGCAATGTATTCTACTAAAAAACTTTTCTTTCTTTGGTTCATGGATCGCAAATTAAAATAAATACCTCGTATCAAATTTTTAGGTCTATTTGTGAGTTGTGTTAATAAGAAAAGCTCATATATTGGTATGGCTTACATTGTCACTGCTTTGGTTTCATTTTATCATCTTGATGTGGATATTATACGTTCTACTAATTATGATGTGTTTGATGTATCGTATATAAGACGCTCTGAAATTTTGAAGCTTTATTCTATGGAGCTTTGAAGATGCGTACTTTTGTCAAGAACAAGAAGGGTAAGAATGCAGCCACGTCACAACCATCCACCTATCAAGTATTACCGGAGCCTTAAAAAGAAGCAGTCAAAGAGGAACTAACAGCAACAATAGATGTTGATCAGTTTCAGAAAATTTTTATTTAGATGGCCATAAATCAGCAACAAATGAAGTTACAAATCAATGAGCTTAGCAACCAAGTGCGACAAGTAGACAAGGAGCAGAGGTATATCAAGAAGCTTCTAAAGTTCTTCCAAAAGCAAAACATTGAAGTCTCTTCTTTTACACCTTCACCACCTCAATCTCCATAAGCTTTCTTACCCTTTACTTTTTATATTGTTTTGTCTACTTTATTAGTTGTGTTACTTGTTTGCGTGATTGATGTTATGTTTGATGTTTTGATTTCATTTTGTGGTTGCCTTGTCACATTGAGGACAATGTATTATCTAAGTATGAGAAGGTGACATTTTCCTTCTTGCACCATTTAAATTTTTATTTACTATTTTCATTTTGTTAATTAGGATGCATTTTTAGGCATATTAGGTTGTTTGATGTTGATGCTTTTTTTTAAGTTAAGCAATAGAACCACACTTGAATCATGTTCTTTGTTTTTCCATAAGATTCTATCATGCTAGTTGGAATAAGATTGAATGCATGCTTGAACTTGAATTAGGCTACTTAAGTAGAGAGTGAATCATGTTGAGTGATGAAAGTAGTTGGTTACATAAGCTTACTCAAAATGTAACACTTGAGCAATGAGGTAGTGTAGAGATGCATAATGAATTTTCATTTGAGCCAACGTGAGGATTGAGCCTCTATGACTCCATCTATAGTAATCTTATTTCTTTGAGTGTGTTATGCCTCCTTAGGTTGCTGGCTTCAAGACTTGCTTTAAATCTATTTGAGTCTACTAGGTGCATGGTTAATAGAAATGATTAAGGCCTTTTTTGTGATAACCCTTGGCGTAAATAACATGCCCTTTTATTATCCCTTGCTATCATTGTTGAGCCTTAACTCTTTTGTTTCTATAAAACACTCTATATTTTGAAACTCGAAACCTCATTAACCTACCCATTCCCAAGCAAGTAAAGTATTAAGTGATGCACTATTTTGGGATTTATGCGACAATTTTTTTTCTATCTAATATGAGTTGAGTTATACTTCTACTCTTCAATCACATTGTATCTAGTTTCTATTTTGCCTGTTGTTTCTTCAATTTAAAAAAAGAGAAAAAGAAAAGAAAAAGGAAGAACATTTTGGTAGCATCAATAAGTGTGGAGTAATATTATATTTACATTTATATATCTCAGAATATGTTTTGAATCCCTTTGTTCACTCATTACTTTATACATGCTTGTGTTAAACCCTTTACCTCTTTGGACCCACCTTAACCCTTACTACATTATAACCCAAAACAAGTCATTTTGATCTATTTATGCATGTAATCATTTAAAGAAGTGTTGGTGTATTAGCAAGCCTATGGTTGTTGAACCCCAAACTTTTCTTAGAAGATTAGAACTAATAAATGAGAAATGTGGTTAGATTCATATTTTGTTTTGATGTTTTTGTGGATAAGAGATTTCAAAATGAGAAGAATTAAGGTGAAAGTTAGAAGTAGAATGAAAGAAAAAATGAAGTTGAATTTGTGTAGTAAGTTGATGAAGAATATGTACATATGTGTATGTTCTGTTGTTGGTGTTCATGATTAATCATGGACTATATATATTTTTCTTTGGATGATATTGATTTGAAATGGAGTTGAGAATGAGGAGTAAATGAAGTAGAAAAGGTGATCTTGGTATGAGTTGTGTTAAAGAAAGATTGTGAAACAAAATGGGTGGTTGATCTGGAAAATGTTCACAGAGTACACTTCAGTCTTTTAGCCATAACTTTTACTCTAGTTATCCACACTAGACAATTCTTGATTTGGATTAAACTAGAAACATATGGCTACATTTCTTATGAAGACATCGAATTTAAATTCTATCTTTAAGAACCTCAAAATTTGTCATGAAGTTGGAAACTGGGTGTAATACATTGGATGAATGTAAATTCGTGTTTTGAATTCAAGGGCAATTCTGGATTGATCTAGAATAGATTAGATATAGTTGTCTTCTAAGAAGTTGTAGGTATTTCTTTTATCTTTCCAACGATATATAGTATGGAAATATTGGATTTCTAGATTGAAAGTTATGATCCTTATAAAGGAAGATATATCTTATATCTTTTCACTTCTTCAATTTTTGCTCCTTCTATGCTTTGCTTCTTCTGTATTTTACTTCTTCTATGTTTTGCTTCTTCTGCCTTTTCGCTTCTTCTGTGATAACGTCATCTTCTTTTGTGTTTCGCTTCTTCTGCCTTTTCGCTTCTTCTGTGAAGATGTCATCTTCTTTTGTGTTTCTTCTATGATGACGTCATCTTCTTTTATGTTTTGCTTCTTCGGTGTTTTGCTTCTTTTGTGTTGACGTCATCTTCGTTTATGTTTTGCTTCTTTTGCCTTTTTGTTTCTTCTATGATGACGTCATCTTCTTCTATGTTTTGCTTCTTCTACTTTTTTTCACTTAACCTATCTTCTATTCCATTTTCTACCCTTCAAATGATAGAATATGTCTTAAAGTCTTCAAGAAAGTTGTAGATATTGAAGTCCTCTTTCAAACCATATAAGGAACACCTTAATCTAATATCTGTAGGGAAAGTTATAGAAATTTACCCACTTCCTCTGTCCTTTTCCCATTCGTCTGCTTTTTCATTTGGCTTCATCTATATCTATTGTCTATTCCATTTTTGACCCTTTATGAGATAGAATATGTCTTTGATACCTTCATCAAAGTTGTAGATCTTTAAGTCCTCTTTCAAACCATATAAAGAAAACCTTTATCTGATATCTGTGAGGAAAGTTATAGCCATTTTTCCACTTCATCTGTCTTTTTCCATTTGTCTATTTTTTTCATTTGGTTTCATCTGTACCAATTTTCTGGTCCATTTTTTACCATTAAGAAGATAGAATCTGTCTTTAAGGTCTTCACAAAAGCTGTAGATGTTGAATTTCTCTTTCAAACCATATAAAGAACACCTTAATTTGATATCCTTAGGAAAAGTTATAGCAATTTTCCTACTTTTTCTATCTTTTTCCATTAGTTCGCTTTTCATTTGGCTTCGTCTAAATCTATCTTCTATTGCATTTTTGACCCTTTATAGGATAGAATCTATCTTTTAGGCTTTAATAATGAAAGTTGTAGATGTTGAAGTTCTATTTCAAACCATATAAATAACACCTTAATCTGATATCTTTAGGGAAAGTTATAGCAATTTTCCCATTTCTTCTGTCTTTTTCCATTAGTCTGCTTTTTCTCTGTACCTATCCTCTGCTCCATTTTGACCCTCCAGAAGATAGAATATGCCTTTCATATCTTCATGAAAGTTTTACATCTCAAGGCCATCTTTGAAATCGTCCTAATATGATCTTAATCCAACATCTCTAGTGAAAGTTATGTTATTTTTCCCGAGACAAGTTCAATATGATTGAGGACCAAACCTTAATTGATTCTTTCGTCCATAATTTTGTTATCCGACCTCCAAATGAAATGATTCTTGAACCAATAGTTTCTTAACAAATTTTCTATCCCTCCATATATTTTTATTCCTTTTGGTATTAATTGGAAAAAGATAGATTGAATCAAATTAAGGGTATCGATTGGAAGAGTAGAATTAGATATTTTACTGAACATGCTTTAGTGTTTTGATGATTTTTGGATCGCTAGAGCTCCGAATGAGATGATTCTGGCTTCACGATAAACTAAAGACATGGAGATACAAATGATATGAAGAAATTGAAATCTAATTTAGTCTATAAGACTTTCAATTCTGGATGGAAGTTGGGTATAGTGTACTGTTTTAGTCTACCAATAGGCTGAAATGTTTGGGGCAATACTTTTAGAGTTTTGAACCAAATGGATTGATTTTGGTGTCATTGGAAACATAAGACAAGGAAGAACACTTTTATAGAAGAAAGAGTTATGTTAGAATATCCAAGGGTGCTTTTGGCAAGACACTTAAGTATAAAAGACATAAGGCATAAATGGAAGGGCAAATGGGACAATTCTCAATCATTAAGGGAATAATTGGAAGAAGAAGTATTGTCTTGCTTATAAATGAGGAATAAAAACGTGAATGGAAGGATAAGCAAAAGAGAAAAATGAAAATTTAAGAGAAAAGAGAGAATGTCGTGAAAAAAAAGAGAGAAATACAAAGAGAAGGAGAGAAAGAAGAGAAAACAAGCTAGGGTTTCAATTGTGTTAACCTTCAGGAGAGATTTTAGGGTTGTTCAAGAAAGGAAAAAGGAAGAGGAAGAGAAGAGCTTTCGTTTGAGCTAAAGATCCCTTCATTGGTAAAGAATGAAGGTAAGATCATTTTGGATCTTTTGGATTTTTGGAAGGATTTTAGTCCAAGGAGTTTAGAAATGCTTGGGTTTAAGCATTCTAGAATCAATTTTAGTCATTTTGCATTTTGAGATTTTCTATTGGATTCCTATTGAATGAAACTTGGTTTGTATTAGAGAACCAAGAGAATCCTACCAAAGAGTAAGGAGAAAGACAACCTTGACTTGGATTTTTGCAGGCAAACTAGGTGGGTAATGTTTTTATAGTTATTGTGTGATTGGGCAAACTCTTGCCTATGTGTGATATGTGTTAAATTGTTTGAATTTGATTTGTGAAAATACATGATGATTTTGTTTTTTTATATTGTGAAAGAAGCATGATATCTTTATAAAAAAAATAAATTGTGATTTTGATCAATGTTATGCCTTGAAATATGTCATGGCATTTTTGTATATATATAGAAAGGAAAGAACAAGAAAGATGAAAGAAAAGGTTAGAATGTATAAAAACATTTTGGTAAAATGATTCTGGGCATGATTATGTGCTTCTGATTGGGCGAGAGTGGAACCATTCTGTTCGTCATGTGCACGATGACAAGAGCCTTCTCCCAGCTATCTGCTTGTGGCATATGAGCTATGAAAAATGCACTCATTCTATTCTTGGGGTAAACTTCAGTTTCCTCATTCTGTTTCATGGAACCCTCGAGCCATTTATTGTGTATTGCATCATTAATCTGTCAAGTATGAAGCATTTTGGGTGTTATGTGATTTGAGCTAAATATGATGAATGTTTAAATTTCTTGAATAAAGTATGAATGCTAGAATTGCTAGATATATATGTATACATACATATGCTTGACTTTGTTCAATTGCCAATAGCTATAAATATATTAACCACTGAGCTGTGTAGCTCACCCCACGCTTCCCTCCTCAAGTTCGGAAGAGAAGATTAGTGATCCTTGCAAGGCATTGGAACTCTATGATGGTTAAAGACCTTTGTAATTAAGTTGGTTCAACATTTTTAGATTTTTGAATCATTTTAAGCATAAGCATTCAATTGTATCCTGTGTATTTTGTATTTTGTATTTTGTATTTGTATTAAGGAAAAGGGGTGGTTTTTGAAATGTAAAGGCCTTATGAAAACAAGCATTATTCTGTAATAGGGCCCAAGTGATTACCGAACTTTGATGTGTTCAATAATGTTTGCATCTTTATGACTGAAATGGTTTTAAATAAATCAGGTCATTTTGATTATCGATTTTTTTCTGCATATGCGTTATTTGTTTTTTCAAAAAATTTGCAACGACTTTCGATTGTTAATTGTCTCTGAATGCTGGGCTTCAGAAGCGGGGTCCAGCATTGTTTGGTATCAGAACTTAGGTTTTTCCTAGGCTTAGAATGCATTGTATGATGAATTGTGTGCTTTGTGATTTATCGTTGTATTGTGAATTGATGTGTTACATTAAGTGACATGCATATCATGCATACATGTAAGAAATAAGATTAAAATGAAAGTAAGCTAAAAGATGGTGTCTTATTGAAGGAGTAAAATGCCACCTCGTAAAAGAATACGAGGAGCTTTGCAAGGATCTGTTGCATTTGATTCCTCACCATGTGAGAAGGGTACTGATAAGTATAGAATCCCAGTAATTGCAACCGTATGATTTGCATGTATGAACTTCTGTTAAGAGTTTAGACTAGTAGAAATGATTAGAGGAATGCTGTTTGGTTAGAGTGTAAGATGAGAAAAGTTTACTGATATTTAGAAATAAGAAATATCGCGTAGTCCGATATGTTAGATATAAATGTAGTATCTGTGGTTGTGTCAGTGGATAAAGTAATAGAATTTCGTGAGGATATGTACTTGAATTAATATGGATATGAAAATATTTCCATGAGTTGACTAATGAAGAGATGGAGACAGGGTGAAAATGATAAGATTTAAGGTGTACAAGCAAAGTGGAATTGAAAGATTGAACTCGGAATTTATGATCAAGTATAAGATTGTATTAGTGAATTTGAGATGTAAATTTCAAGATGGCTATATGTTTATGCTCCTA
>JANVCQ010024603.1:0-12229 GCA_025531925.1 Erythroxylum plowmanianum
CTTAACCGAAAAGAAAAACTTACTCACACATATTTATCAATGTAACATAAATCATGGTCATAATATATGGTTGCATTCATTAAATCCACACAATTAAAATAAATAAAGAATTAAAAAAAATTAATTAAAAACACCCCCTTTTCCCGCAGCTGTATTTTCTCGTGCCACTAGTTTCAACACGTCTTGGTCAACGTCCGCTGCTCTCTCTACTGCTAACTTCTCCTCTTTTGTTACTGTAGCTGATGTGACAAATAAGGTTTGTGTCCACCTTATTCATGCACACCATGCTTCTGCATTTTGGTCTCCTGCTACACTCCTTCAACATAGCTGCTCCACTAGCTGTCTCCAACGTAGATGCTTTTAACATGGATGCCTCCACTAGCTTCAATGTAAACGCCTCAACATGGATGCTTCGTTTCCTATGCCACCAGCACTAACTGCAATATTGTTCACGCCACCAGCTTCTTCAAGTCCACCAGCTGCAACGTGTTTTGATCCATACCACCCCAACGTAGCTGCTTCATTTAATGTCCACCATGCTATTTGTTTTATCATTTTTTAAACCACCAACTGTCTTCAACGTTGTATGTCCAATGGAAGGTTCAACGTAGCTGCTTCAATGTCTCCATCAATGTGCTCATGCCACCAGCTGCTTCATCAACGTGAGTGGAGAGTATGGAATGATTTTCTAAGTGTTTGGTCCACCCTTAATCACATTACTTACGCACTTTCCTTCCTATCTAACCAACTGCCAACGTTTTTCTCCTATCAAAACCAGCTAACGTTTTTTTCTACTCACCAGCACACACTCTCTTCTTTTCCACGCACACACACAGTTTGCTTTCACCAGCTCAACGTCTCCCTCTCTTTGTGATGTAACGTTGGTTCAGTCCTCTTTTGTCTCCAACAGTTGCTAACTTGTGAATGGAGAGTGTATGTTTGATGTATGTTCAGTCGGTGATGAAATTCAGCTCTCTCATTCCACCCTCAGCTGTCAATGTGTCTTCCTCTTATTTTCACCAGCTACTTGTTTTCTTTTGTCTCCATGCTCCAAAGTCTCCAACCAACAGAAGCTACATTCTTTTTTTTCACCCACTCCACGTAACTTGTCTTAAGGCCATTAGCTGTCTTCTTTTTAGTGGAGAGTCTCCTTAATGGTGCTGTCACGTGAGTTTTGGACTGGAACTACTTCAACGTCTCCTCTTTTTTTTTCCTCCAGCTCATGCGTACATTTCTTTCTTTCTTTGATGTGACAATTTATATAACTTGGTTCACTACTTGCGCCACCTCTTTTATACCAACGCAGCCCATTTGTCTTCTTTTTTTTCCTTTTGTTTTCTCCACGCCTCACACACAGCACACAAATCTTTCCACCGCCAACTACTTTGTTCCTTGATTTTCGCTAGCCTCTCTTTTGTTTTTATGTCTTGAATATCTAGTTCCCTCATTCACGCCTAACCCTCCATTTTTCATGCCAAACCTTTGCTTTCTTTAAAAGCTTTTTCTTGATTTATGGTATTAGACGTTTCAAATCCAATATGTACCTAAAATTAAAATAAACAACTCTTAATTAATGCAATTTAAATATTAAATGGACAATAGTTAAGCAAATTATGTATCAAAAATTAATACAAAAATGTCCATTAACACTTCTTTTAATTCTTCATCCTCCTTGGTTGGTTCTTCTTCTTGGGCTCCAAAGCTCGTGTTGGACACATCTTCCAAGGCTTTGTGTGATAGTCCTCCATCATTGTGTCATAAATGTTTTTAGGCGAATGCTCTTCTTGTAATATTGCTTAGAATGTTAAATATTAAATCTTACATGTGGTATAAGAGCAAATTATGACACTTTAATTTGCATTAGAGTTAACCCTAAAATTATCGGTAGTGATTATGTTGCTTCACTTTAAAGCTATAGAAAATTGTTTATTGTTTCAATTGTAATATCTCGATTAAGGCTATCTTATTTCTCAATTTCTAGATTTGATTTTAGCGATTGAAAGATTCTTAATAATGATAGTAAGAGATTGTGATGGCATTACTGTCTTTCGCATGTCTATTTTCTTGTTTTGTTTTAAATTGAGATGGGATAGCTATTGATATAAACTAGTTTTAAAGACTCTAGTGAACCATGTTTTCATGTTTCTAGGGCCTATAATTACAAGTTTACGTTACGTTAATTATTTACTGTCTTTTAATGAATTCTTAAAAAGCAAAAGGATTGTTGAGAAGTACGTACATGCATTAATTATGGTTTGATTTGTTAACTTTTAAAAGGAATAAAAGATGTAGAGAAGAGTGTGCGTAAGTGCGTACAATAAAGGTTTAAGGAAAAGATTTGTGGGACCGATGATCAAAATTTTGTTTTTTTGTTCGCATTACTTATTTACAACAAAATTTGGAAAATGAACAGTTAAGGAAAAGTCAAGGTTTTATGGGACCCACCATTAAGACATTATATTTGTATTGCAATTATTGTTTGTATGAGATCTGAAAAAACATGCTTTTTTTCTATTTATGGAAAACAAAAGAGTTAAAAGACAAGGGTCCGTGGGGCTCACCATAGAGAGACTTTTGGTTGAGTTGTTATACAACAGAATGTTTAGGGGTTAAAATGTATGAAAACTGTGACTTCTTTGTTGACAAGTCAAAAGGTTGAATATGGTTGTTAACGTATAGAGTCAATTATGTTTTTATCTCCAGTATAGTTTTGGACTTTACTACATCATCTTTCAACATTACAGTCAAATTCCAAAGTTCATGTATACTTACTAAGTAAATGTTTACTGTATAAAAAGCTTGTTAATCACCAAAGAGACCTTGCTTAAAAAGGTATTTAGACATTTAATTATGCATTCTTTCAATTGTTCATGTTATATGATGCTAATAAATGACATAATAGATAAACTAAACAGTTGAGATTAATAATTACAATGTTAAGAGATCACCAAAGGTGGATCATTGCTTATAATTAATAACATTAAAGAGAATTATTCACCTACTTGGTGAATATGTTATCTAAAGATGACATGCATACTAGCTTAAGTATGGATGATTGTTTATCATTGTGTGTACACATATATAAGTTAGCGTCATCATGGATTAAGCGTATATGTTTAAGTTTTGCCCAAAGGTGGACTTAAATATATATATTAACATTTGTTATTGCCTGAATATATTAATTTTATTCAAAGTATTAATGTGTGAGTTTATTTTTACATTGGCAGTTTCTAGTAATTTGTTAGCTATGGGCAATTGTCTGATCAAGTTTAATGTGCTAAACTATGTCGATTGGTTCGAGCAAATCCAATTTCAATTAGGTATTATAGATAAGGACCTCATATTAGCTACAAAGAAGCCTGCAACCATTACTGAGACTAGTACCTAAGCTAAAAGGACATATTTTAAGTATTGGGAAAAGTCTAATCTTCATTTGATTGACAATGGCTAAAAATGTTAAGCCATCAAGGCCTTATATCGACAATGCAAGGGAATTCATGATGAAAATCAAAGAGTACTCACAATCAGACATAACTAACAAGTCTATTATAGGAATCTTGATGAGCAAATTGACAAACAAGAAGTTTGACCGGTCACAATATCATGTAAGAGGCATGTCAAATCTGGTTGCAAAGTTGAAATCAGTGGGCATGAATGTGAGTAAATCCTTCCTAGTACAATTCATCATCAACTCACATCCTCTTGAATTTGGTCAATTCCAAGTGAACTACAACACTTTGAAGGAAAAATGGGACTTGTAAGAAATCAAGGTCATATTGGTGCACGAGGAAAGCAGATTAAAGAAAATGAAGGAACACTCTGATCACTTTACAGTACACAAAGAAGCTACCAGCAGAAAGGGAAAGCTAGGAAAGAAGAGCAACAAGAAGGACAAAGCTCCAATAAAGGTTAATAAGGGCCAAATCCATAAAGAGCAACATTATTTCTTCTGCAAGAAAGCTGGTCACCTCAAGACAAATTGATTTAAGAGAAAGACTTAGTTCGAAAAGAAAGGTAAGTACTATGTTTCAATATGTTTTGAATCAAATCTTATTGAGGTTCCTAATAATACCTAGTGGTTAAATTCAGGTGCAATTACTCATATGTCGCATATTATGCAAGGATTCCTTTCAATCCAATCCATAAACAAAATTGAAGAGTTCCTGTATATAGGTAACATAATGAAGGCATGAATAAAAGGAATAGGGACGTATAGATTGATCTTAGACACTAGTTGTAGTCTAGATCCTGACAAGTGTCTTTATGTTCCTGAGTGTGCTAGAAATTTAGTTTCTGTTAGTAAGTTGGATTAGATAGGTTTTAATTTCAATGTTCGAAATTATGTTTTTTCTTTGTATAAACGATAGTGCTATTATAGGTCTGGTATATTAATAAATGGTTTATATCGTTTCAACCTTAATGTTAATTATTCTGAATCCTTATTTCATATTGAACATAATATTGGTAATAAACTAGTGCATATAATGAACACTCTACTTACTTGTGGCATCAAGGGTTAGGTCATATATCCAAAGAAAGGGTGATGAGGTTAATAAAAAGTGAAATCTTACTTCAACTAGATTTTATTGATTGGGATGTGTGGGCAGATTACATTAAAGGGGGAATTCAGTCACAAGAAGTACTGAGTTACTTGAATTAATACACATTGATATATGTGGTCCATTTCATATCCCATCTTGAAGTGGTGAAAAGTATTTTATCACTTTTATTAATGACTATTCACGTTATTATTATCTCTATTTACTGCATGAAAAGTCTTAATCAGTGGACATTCTTGAGGTGTTCATTAGTGAGGTAGAAAGGCAGTTAGATAGAAAAGTCAAAGTCATAAGGTCTAATAAAGGTGGTGAATATTATGGTAAATATGATGAGAATGGACAATATCCAGGTCCATTTACAAAATTTCTTCAAATCTAGGGCATTTATGCACAGTATACAATGCCTGGTATACCATAGCAGAATGGTGTAGCTGAAAGGTGGAATCATACTCTTATGAAAATGGTTAGGAGTATGTTAAGTTACGCAAATGTACCTTTATCTATATGGATGTATACAATAAAGACAACTACATATCTACTTAATCTGGTTCCTAGTAAAGTGATTCCTGTCATACCTTATGAATTGTGGATAGGTAGAAAACTAGCTTAAGGCACCTGCATGTTTAGGGTTGCCTAGCTGAAATAAGGATTTATATTTCTCATGAAAGGAAACTTCATGCAAAAACCATTAGTGGTTGCTTCATCGATTATCTAGAAAAGTCCAAAGGGTACATATTTTATTGTCCTAACCATGATACAAGAATAGTTAAGTCTGGTAATGATAGGTTCATTGAAAATGGACAAATTAGGGAGAGTAAGGAACCACGAAAGGTGGATATTCAAGCGATTCAGGTGGAAAATCCTTTACCTAATATCTCTTCTCAAGTTTTTGTTCCTCTTGTTGTATCACAGTCATGTAACATATCGGAATAATAAGTTAATATGGGTGAGGCATCCTATGTGATTGGAATAGAAATATTTCATGACAGGACACAAGGATTGTTAGGTTTGCCTCAAAAAGGATATATTAGTAAAGTATTAGAGAGATTTAGGATGGAAAAATGCTCATCAGGCTTATTTAGTGAAATGCAATGTCCTAAGAATGATTTGAAAAGAAAGGAAATGGAATTTATTTCCTATGCATCTATAATTAGGAGTTTGATGTACATTAAGACTTGTACTCAATCAAATATTAGTTTTGTTGTTAGAATGTTAGGTTGTTATCAAAAGTAATCCCAGATTAGACCACTAGAAAGTTGCAAAGAAAGTTCTTAGGTATTTACAAGGCACCAAGAATTACTTGCTCACATATAGGAATTCAGCTCACTTAGAAGTGATCGATTATTCAAACTCATACCATGCTAGTTGTGTGAACTTAAGGAAATCTACCTTGGGTTATCTATTCCAACTAGCAGGAGGAGAAATTTCTTAGAAGAGTTAAAAGAAGTCTGTCATTGCTAGCTACTTCCACTATAGAGGCTGAATTTGTGGCATGCTTTAAGGTCCCTATTCAAGCATTGTATTTGTAGAACTTTATCTTAGGCCTAGGTATTGTTGACAATATAGCTAGACTGTTAAGAATTTATTGTGATAATTTCACAGCTATCTTCTTCTTTAAAAATGACAAGTATTCTAAGGGTGCTAAATACATGGATTTGAAATACTTGTCAGTCAAAGAAGAAGTGAAAAAATATAAAGTGTCGATTGAGCATATTGGAATTGATCTAATGGTAGCAGATTCATTAACCAAAGGATTATAGCCTAAAACATTTACTGACTATATTGAAAGGATGGGCATTATAAATAAGTCCTTGTTAGCATGAAATCATGTTATATATGTACATATGTTTGGATATTTGCTATTATTATTTTGAAACTTATGACTTCAGTTAATATTATGTTTTTGCTATTTGTTTTTGTTACATTATATTATATAAACGCATTGTTTTATTGTGATGATAAATTATTTTTTTAGAAACATTAAAGTTGAAAATTAAAGTGTTTCTCAATTACAGTTATTTTAAGTTGAGATGGTTGTGTGATACATGGAAGGAATCATGTTGTTAGATGAATTATGGCCATGATCTCGTTATTTCAATTCATTCAAGTTTGATGGCTTGACATATTCATTATGGTGCACACTTATGTTGTTGGATCATTAAGTCGTAACATGGGCTAAGTGGGAGATTGTTAGGTTAATTTAATAATCATAAGTGTGGTCCATATTATTTTATTTGATTCTAATATAAAGTGAGCCTAAAATAATAGTTATTGGGTTTCTTAAAAGAAATTAGAGTCATTAGGGTTACTTAATAAAGAAACCCTTCCATCTCCCTTCAATATAAGATGAAACGTTTACAGATATCAAAAGGTATATGCTCTTGCACCATTGAAAAGAACATAGAAAGGAAGAAGGCGAGAGTGGATAAAATTATTGTGTAAAGAAGGGATTTGCTAACAAGAAGAGATTACTCGAGTACGAATCAAGGTTAGTAATTCTCTCTTTTCTTTATTACACTAATTTTAAGGTTTGAATGTAACATCCCATTCTCATACTAAGGGTTAAAACCCTAAAATTTGGTAGATGTGAGATCAAAGAGAGATTTAGAAAATGCATTTCACGCTCCTACATAATGACAGCATAAACACACACGTGAATTGTGATTTTTGCCCATGAAAATAATTTTGCGTGCATTCATTAACAATTTTCGATTATAATTGTTTATAAATGTGAGTATAATAAAAAATGTGGTTTTTTATATGTTGAAAATCGATTTGGGGAGTGTATAAATTGTTGAGTATTTTAGCTAGGAAAATTGCCAAATGGAAAAAAAATTGTTAAATGGTAGTAGAAATTACTATCTAATGGCAATGGAAATTTTGACAAATGACTTTAGGATTTATTGTCAAGTGTCATTGAAAAATGGGGAAAAAATTGGAGTAGAAATTGAAATTGATGGGACTAGTTAAATGAAAGAACCAATCAACTATTTTAGAAATTGGACATGTTGTAAGTGATAAACCTCACTTTCCAAACAATGCCCTAAGCCCACTACCCTTTTTAATTTAAAAGCCTTCCCCCTTTTTTTATTGGCTTCCACGATGCTCTCTCCCTTAAAAACCATTGGTGTTTTATTTGGCTCCCTCCATCATTTTTGTAGCTCTCTTCTTCTTGAGTTTTAACCCTTCAAATCTTATCTTTCATGCCACTCTTCCACTTTGCTCTCTCCTTCATTCTCACTAAAAGACCCAACCTATTCCTCCATGAAAGTTGATGATGGTGGAGATGAAAGAGTTAGGGTTTAATGGTGATTTTGAAGATTTGGAAGCAAAACCAAGTAAGTTATGCTTTAAATGTTATGGGTATTGTTAAAATGAAACTAGAATGATGAGAAATATGGGATTGATGACTTGATTATGTGAGTTGTGTGTGTGTGACGTGGATGGTTAGAAATCTAAGTAAATTTCTTGTTTTTGTAATTGAGAATGATCCTTAATGACCCATGAATTGATTTATGAATGTCTTGGATTTGAAATGGAGTTGAGAATGAGGATTGATGAGCTAGAAAAGGAGATCTTGGTATGAGTTATGTTAGGTAAGATTTGGAAACAAAATTTGATAGTTGAGCTGGAAATTGTTGCAGCAACATGACCTATGAGTATGCTTCTGTGTTTTCTCCATAACTTGTTCTGTAGTTGTCCAAATGAGATTATCTCTGATTGGTTAAATTAGACGCATAGGGCTACATTTTGTATGATGATGTCGAATTCAAATTTTGTCATTTGAAGTTTCCAATTTCAACTTAAAGTTCAGTACTAGGTATAGGGAAAAAGTGCAGAAAAACTGGATACATATTCGGTTTTTGTTTTGTTTTTCTTGATGAATTAATGTGACTCTTTTTTGGGTGTTTTTGTGATGATGTAAAATGAGTATAAAGCTAAAGAGAGGGATTAATTTGGTGTCTTGAAATGTGAAGGATCTAGGTGATAGTTAGAAGTGAAATGAAAGTGGAAATGAAGTTGAATATGTGCAGAAAATTGATAATGAATGCATATATATGTGTATGTTTTGTTATTAGTGTTTATGATCGATTATAGGCTATAATTTGATTATGGATGATGTTGAGTTGAAAGGGAGTTAGAATAATGGATAAACGATGAGCATTGAACTAGAAATGATAGATTAAGCATGAGGAATTGAATGTTGTAAGTAAAAAGTTAAAAATAAAGTATGGAATTTCTGGACATTGGAATAGAGAGATATGACCTTTATAATTTTGTAATGTTGTATATGAGGGACATTTGGGACAACTACATCTTTCTGAAATTTTGACCCTTATAGAGGCAAATTTTGTTTTTGAGGTCTTCAAGAAAGTTGTAGATCTAGAAGTCCTCTTTAAAATAGTTTTTGAACGACCTTAATCCGATATTTGTAGTGAAAGTTATACCTTTTTACAAAAACAAATCGGAGAAAAAAAAGAGAAAAGAGGAAAGTTGCAATTGCAACTTTACAAAAATTTAGCGAAAGTCGCGAAGCGCGATCTTGACATTGCGTGGGTGCACAGAGTCGCGATCACGACTCTCCTCCAGACCTGAACACCTTTCACTCTTTTGGCCATAACTTTTTCATCCGACCTCCAAATGACCTAATTTTTAAAGCATTAGATTCCAAACACATTCCTTTATCTCTCCACAAAAATTATACTTTTTAGTATTAATTTGAAAAAGATTGGTCGAATCAAAGTAAGGGTATCAGTTGGAAGAGCATCAACTGGATATTTTACTGAACATGTTCCAGTATTTTGATGATATCTTGATTTGTAGAATTTTAAATAAGATGATTTTTAATTTGGAGTAAACTAGAGATATAGGTCTACAAATTGTCTCAAGAAATAGAATTTTGATTCTTTCTTTAAGATATTGAATTTCTGGATGGAAGTTGTACATAGTACATTGTTATTGAATGTGAATAACCCGATAATGTTTGTAGTATATCTTCCAAATTACTAAACCAATTTGAGTGATTTTGGTGTTAATGGAATAATAAGACATAGAGGAACACGTTTCTAGAAGATAGTGTGACCTAATTACATCAATTTCGTTTTCTAATTGAATGTGAACAGTAGAACCAAAAGTGTGACTTAGAAAAATTCTAAAGTGAGTCAATGAGAAAGGAATGGAGATTTTAATGGTGTTAGTGAGGAATAGACCTAATTATAAATTATACTTAGATGAATTTTGATATGAGAATGACCTTGTGATGAAATTAATGGTAAAATACCCAAGACTGTTATGAACGTGCATTGTACATATTTCATTTCAGGCAATTGCATTACTAAACACTTATGATTGTATAAAGTGTGACGTATGTGTATCTTGCATAAATGGGTTATGCAGGTTAAATATTCGCATTCAGGCATTTCCAGAATTTGGAAGCAAGTGTTAATCTGGAGCATATTGTGAGTAGACCTAGATGGTCTCATTTCATTGTTTGTTTTGTTTTGTTTTATTTTTGTATTAATTGACTACTGAATGTCGATATGAATGTGTCTTGATTGTTGATTCTGGACAGAAGGTCCGATGATTGTGATGATTGATGAGATATTGAAGTGTTGCTTGTATGTGAATGAGAAGAACTAAGTGTACTTAATGTGATTGATAAATGTGTTCTGAATGTGCATTTGCATGTAAGTGAAAGTGTGATTCTCAACTTAATGTTGAATGTCGAACTAAGGTCCGATGATATGAGAATGAGATTGAATGGGAATGTGCAAATGTGATTGATGCATTCCATTGCATAAATGCATAAAATATAATGGTAGTTGTGACCAGAGTAGCCAACGATGAGAGCTTAAAGCTCAACGAGTGAAAATGAGCCTCGAGCTCAAAAGTGATTCAGAGCCTCATGCTCAAGGTTTAATGAGCTTTGTATCCCCCAAGTGGATAAGGGACAGTTATCAATGAGCCCTATATGGGACAGTTTAGGCACTCGATCACATCAAAGTAACAAATAGAAAATGAGTCTCATGTGCACTGCATATGCATAAAATGAATGATTAAGTGTGAAATTGAATGTGAAATGTGAAATAATGTGAAATGTGAATTATGTATTATGTGACTAGGTGACCCATCGATGATGGTCACTCATTGAGTTCGCAAAACTCACCCAAAAATTGCAAATATTTTTCAGGATTCAGAAGAATACTCCGTTAGGCAAACGGGAGTATCCCTACAATATACAAGTAAAAGATAGAGGTCAGAATCAGTTCGCGTCTGCATTGTACTTTTTATTTTTGTAATGAATTGTATAATTTGTGCAATTTTTGTATCAAATAACGTATTCAGACACTTTTGCACAATGTGTGTACAAATGTAATTATGTTGAAATTGTAATGGGCCTAAGTGGAAAGTGAATTTTCGATGAGCTGTGTATTGATTGTTTTGCTATGATTGAAAATGTTTATGAAATAAAGTGGGCTTGATTTGGTTATCGATTTTTGCAGTTTATGTTTGTGATTTCAAAAAAAATTGTACTAAAATTTGATTGATTGAGTGCTCTAGCATGTCACACTCGAGGGGCACGAACTCGGATATCACCCATTGATATCGGGGACGTGTCTTACGGGAGTGGGGTGTTACATTTATATGGTATCAAAGCCCAGAATTACTATCTTATATGGGCATTTTTGAAATGTGTATTAAGTCACATGCATTTTGTCATGTCATAGCAGACAACAGCAACTGATCCCCAATATAAGTCACATGCATGAGCATTCTTTAAGAGTTTGAGTTGTGAGAAGCACTGAGAGAAATGATAATCCTTCAGAATGTGAGAAAAAGAAAGTTGTGGATATATAGGAATGAGAAATAGTATATGGATAGATATGATAGATAAAGGTTCAACACACTTGTATTTGTGAATGTATTATGATTATGATATCAATATTGTACTGTGGTAATATATCCTCGAATGTGAAATAGATGCGAATACATTGTTGTGGATGGATTAAGAAAAATAGATATATGGTAGAAAAGATAAGATTTAAAGTGTATAAACAAAGTTAGATGAAAGCAGAATTTTCTATGGCCTTGAGAGGCAGTAATTGGGCTTGGAATGGCTGTTTGATTATCGTGATAAGAGTTTATGACTCAGTGTGAGAATATGTTAGCGGGATCGAAATCAAAATTTCAGGATGATTATGCTTCTGTGATTCCAAATTGATTGTGAACATACGTAGGTATGACGAAATAATGGAAATTGGAAGGTAATACGATGATAACGGTAGATGAAAAAGTTGTCAAAGTTAAGTTGATTTGCCTATGTGAGTGCATGTCTGATAATGGGATCACCATGACAAGTTAATATATTAAGCATATGTGTATGATATGTGTGGAGTTGATATAGGAAGCAATCGGTGACTTATTGAATAATTGTTAATCATAGTTCTTATAGTTTAAAGTCTAAGATGAGTTGGAGTAAGACGTGAAAGTGTTTATAGTGATCAATTGGGAATGAATTGAGATTGTTAATGATGTTACCATATATGATGAATTTGAGGAAAAAGAAAAAGGACATGATCATGGTAAAATCTACACGATCAAGGACAGGCGCAAAAGGGGAAGTGTTGTCTAGAATCAAATGAGATCAAGGTATCCTTAGCATAAGCTAC
>JANVCQ010024620.1:0-12229 GCA_025531925.1 Erythroxylum plowmanianum
AGTTTTCAAAGTTTTGATTAACTCTGATTTACTGAAAGCTTCTGTAAAAAGAACTTGATTTTAGCAAAACGTCTTTGGAAGAATTTTCAAAAAGGGGAATACACAATTCAACCCCCCCTTCTTGTGCATTCATATATCGTATAATAAGCATTGTAATAATGTGTGATTCACTTCACAAACAATATTAGATCCATTAGAAATTTCTTAGGCCATGCTGGTTTTTATCATAAGTTCATTAAATATTTTTCTAAGATTGCTAGACCTTTGATTGAGTTGCTTGAAAAAGATGTTGTGTTTGCTTTTGGTGATAAATGTTTGGCATCTTTTCAATTGTTAAAGGATATGCTTGTGACTGCACCTATTCTTGTATCTCCTGACTGGTCTATTGCTTTTGAATTAATGTTTGATGCAAGTGATTATACAGTGGGTGTTGTTTTAGGCCAAAGATGAGGTAAGACCTTTCATCCTATTTTTTATGTAAGTAGGACATTGAACAGTGCACAATGCCATTACACCATCACGGAAAAAAAGATGTTGGCAATTGTGTTCGCTTTTAATAAGTTTCGCTCATATTTGGTTTTGTCTAAAGTGATTGTGTATACTGACCATACAGCTAAGACTAATTTATTAGGTGTTACTTTTGCAAGAATTTGACATTGAGCTGAGGGATAAGAAGGGAGTCAAAAATTTTATAGCTGATCAATTGTCAAGGTTAGATGAAGCTGTCATAGAGTGCAACAAAAAAAGATCAGGAGATTTTTCTTGATGAGCATCTGATGGTTATGACAGTCACTCCTTGGTTTGCAGACTATGTAAACTACCTTACTGATAATATCTATCCCCCTGATTTTTCTTATGCTCAAAAGAAAATTTTTTTGTCTGAGGTAAGATACTAGCTTTGGGATGATCCTTTGCTTTACAAGATTTGTGTGGATGGTATTGTTAGGCACTGCATTCCTGAATAGGAAATGTCCTCTGTGTTACATCATTGTCATTCTAGAGAGGCTAGGGGACATTATGGTGCATCTAGGATAGCTCATAAGGTTTTAGAGTGTGGTTTCTATTGGCCCATCTTATTTAGGGATGCATTTGCATTTGTCAAATCTTGTGATAAGTGTCCAAGGGTCAGGAACAATAGTAGGAGACATGACATGCCATTGACTAACATTCTTGTTTGTGAGGTTTTTTATGTTTAGAGCATAGATTTCATGGGACCATTCCTTAAGTCTTTCTCCAATTGATTGGTTGCTATTAATTATGTTAACAAGTGGGTGGAAGGCTAGAGGTGTTGTTATTGAAGAAACATATTTTTACACGTTTTAGCACACTTAGGGCTGTCATTAGTGATAAGGATCTTATTTTTGCAACAAACTTTTTAATTCATTATTAGCTAAGTATGGGGTAACCCATAAGGTTGCTACTCCATACCACCTCAAACTAGTGGGCAAGTTGAAGTCTTAAAAAGGGAATTAAAAAAAAATACTAGAGAAAACTGTTAATGCTTATAGGCGGGGCTGGTCTTTAAAGCTAGTTGATACACTTTGGGCATATAGGACCTCATTTAAGAAACCCATAGGTATGTCACCATTCAGGATAGTGGATGGCAATTCTTGTCATCTTCCAGTTGGTTAGAGCATCGTGCGTGCATACTGGGCAACCAAATTTCTTAACTTTGATTTGTCTTCTACAAGTGCTAAAAGACTTATTTGGATGCTTATAACAATTCAAAGTTGTATAAGGAGCATGTTAAGAAGTGGCATGACAAGAAGATCCTCCACCAAGACTTTAATGTAAGCGACCAGGTATTGATCTACAATTCTGTCTTTATCTTTTTCCAAGGAAGCTTAAGTCAAGGTAGTATAGTGATCCAAGTCCTTTTTTGGTGTCCTTGAGGTAAAACGAGAAAATGAAATCCCTTTCAAGGTAAATAGACAACAAGCTAAATTGTATATGCCCAGGTTTGTGGATAATTATGAGGAGTGATTGTCTCTTCATGACACTTCGCCTCCTTGATCACAGTGCATACCTTTGTATAGGTTTATAGTTTTCTTTCTTTTCTTTTCTCGCTGTTTCCTTTATGTTTTGTTCTAGTTTAATGCATTTCTTTGAGTTGTTTTGAGTTTTCTTTAGGTTTGCGTGGTTGGTGGCAAAGAGTTCTTGGCCATTCTTTTTCAGGAAAGTTTCTTCTTCCTCTTTCCTCTCTTTGTGTTTGATTATTGACTACTTGAACACGAAGGACAATGTTCACATTAAGTGTGGGGGGATTGAGATTATGTGTGATGGACCCCATTTTTGAAGCTCAACAATCCAGAGTCCTAAACCTTGAGCTTGCGTATTAACTTGTAGGGTTAAATTCAAAGAACCCTTATTAATCATCATCCCAAGAGTGGAGTGCCCACACCTGTCAATCTCCACAATCACAAATTGACTTCTTCACAAGAATTGTAGCTCTATGTCTCTAGTTTATTTTGAAATAAGAACCACCTCATTCAGAGCTTTATAGCTCAGTGTATGCTTAAAATCTCAAAGTATGTTCATAACTCGGTTATGCTCTTCCAATCGATCCCCCATTTTATTTCCATAAATCTTTTTCAATTAAACACCAAAAGCTACTAATTTTTATGGAGAGATATATACATGTCTTAGGAATCTATTGGTTTAAGAATCACTTCATTTGGAGGTTGGATGAGGAAGTTATGACTAAAAGAATCCAACATGTTTGTGTCCTAAATCATTCTATACATATTTTGGCGCAATTGACATAACTTTTGATAAAGATGTCAGATTGAGTTCGTTCTTAGACCATTTAAAATAATACTTCAAGATATACAACTGTTATGAAGACTACAAAACCAGATTCTGCTTCAAAAAGGGTCAAAAATCACAATTTACTGAAGCTATCCTGTGTCCGTTTAACAGACATCCATGTCCGTTTAACGAACATTGTTGGGTTTGGGAGCCCTTTTTGACCATGAAGGTCCGTTTAATGGACATCCATGTCCGTTAACGGACATGGACGATGCTAGGGGTCCTTTTTGATCCAAAAAGGTCCGTTTAACGGACCTAAAGTCCGTTAAGGTCCGTTAACGGACATGAGGGTTTCCTAAACCCCTCCAAAGCCCCTCCAATACATACATTCTAACATTATTTTCACTCATAATCTTTTCAAATTCACCTCTTCTAGTGCAAAACCACTTCATATCTATACAAACACCAAATTTGATCCATTAAATCCACTAATCCCTACTCATTTAATTCATCAAAACCATTAATTCTCACCACTTACCATAGATGTTCCTGGGTATACATCCTATGCAGCATCACCACTTGTAATGCTCATATCTCTCAACTTCGATATCCAAAATTTACATACTTTATACCATTGGAAAGCTAGAAAGATCATATTCAACTTCCATGAAGACAACTTGGTCAAATTCATCCTAGATTAATACAAATGTTCTCTTGAAGTCAGAACACACATTTTACCCTCATGAAAAACTTGAGAATTATCTCAAATTCACTTCCTCTATTACAACATCATTCCTAACAATTTCAACTATCAATTGGAATTCGTCAAACTCTCAACCGCAACTCATTTAACTCTTTATATTCGAATACATCTCATGATTCATGATTTCTATCTTTCTTTTCCACAACATCTCACTTATGTATATATATATAACAACAATTCATATTCAAAGTTCATTCACCCAAGTGGAAAACTTCTCCAAATATATCTAAATCCAACTCAACTCATATCATCCATACACAATTCGTATTTCATTAACATCATAAGATGAGTGTTTACAAAGCTTTAATGGCATCTCATGCCATAATACATCATCAATATCAAAATCCAAAATCCAAAATATGCAAAGCCCAATAGTTCTCGAAATGCATCTAAAGTCTTGCTTTTACAAAATCTGACTTCAAATACAAAATATGCATAATTGAAATGATGCTTTGACTCTTGATTTCTCGATCTCATTCTTTTCACCTAAAGATGGGATGAAAATGGGGTGAGCTTGGAAGCTCGTGGGTAATAGTTTATAATCGATAAACAAGCAAAACTATTGAAATTATTCATTTGTCATAGAAAATTCTTATTGACTTCAAGAAAAGCATAGTTTTCAACCAATTCACAATAACACAAATCATGTATGCAACAACTTGAAAATTTGCAAATGCAATGCATATGAAATGGCTCAAGGGTTCTGTGGAACAAAACAGAGAAATCGAAGTTTACTCCGTGAACGAAACGAGTCCACTTTTCAAATCTCATGGGCCACAAGCGGGCAGCCGGGAGAAGGCTTTATGTCGATGTGCACGCGACTACGAAACAGTTCCTCTCTCGCCCAAACACAATCAAAACTTATGCTTAATTCAATCATTCACAATTTCAAATTCTCATGCTTTTTCTTCTTTCCATTCAAATCAAAATGCCATGACATAATTCAATGGCATAACATGATCATATATCACAATGCATTTTTCCATATTCACAACAATTCAAATCCAATCCATGAAGCATATACACACATATAAGCAAATTCTTTAAATCATTTAAAAACAATATATGCACATTTATAAAGTATTTGAAATCATTTTATTCTTTTGATTTGGAAAAACTTTAATGGCTCATTATTCAATTATAAACATGAAACCCACCTTATTTCCTTGCTTATAAACTTGCTCAGAGGTGTCTCTCCCCTTGCTCTTCTTCCCTTCCTTGATTTCCTTTAACATAAGCCAAAAATTTTATTCAATAGGAATTCCAATTGAGAACCCACAATACATATATTCATAAAATTGACCCTAGAACCCTTAAACTCATACATTTCTAAGCTATTTGAACCAAAACCCCTTTCAAAACTCCAAAGATTAAAATCTAACTTACCTTGAATCTTCACCAAATGAATAGTTTCTTGTCTCTAATGAAAGCTCTCATCCTCCTCTTCCTTTTTCCTTCTTGAATAAACTCCAAAATCCCTCTTGAAAACTAATAAATGAAGAAACCCTAGCTTTTCTTCTTTCTTTTCTCCTCTTCTCCACGATCTCTCTCTCATTTCTCTCTTGAATTTCTTTATTCTCTTCTTTCATCTTCAAGTCACGTTTTTGCTTCTCCTTAAAAGCCAAATAACCCTTCTTATTACAATTATGTCATTAATGAGTCTAAATTGTCCAATTTGCCCTTCCTTCAAAGCCTTATAACCTTAATGCTTAACTGTTCTTCCCAAAATGCCCTCATACATATATACTCTTACAAGACTATTTTATTTCAATTGAACCATATGATAAAATCCTATAATCATTTAGATACTACTAGCTCCAAACATAATCCATCAAAGCCTTATAATTAACTAATCTTTCCATATCTACCCTTCTTTTGTCTTTAACTGATGATCATGGAAAAATTGAAGGAATTTGATAATACTTCCTTCTACAAAAATGTTCCTCATTGTCTTAGTTTTATAATGACATCAAAATCATTTAATTTGGTTTGAAAATCTGAAATTTATATCCCAAACATTTTTGAACTATTCTTAAGTTAAAACAATATTTTATGCGCAACTTCCATACAAAAATTGAAATTCTTCAAAACTAAATTAGAACTCGATTTCATCATAGAAGATGTAGCCCTATTTCTCTAGTTTAATCCAAATTAAGAATCATCTCATTTGGATAACTAGAGAAAAAATTATGGCCGAAACATCGAAGCATACTCAGTGAACATGTTTCAACTATATTTTCCAGCTTTTAACTTCCAACATTTCACGTATAATAATTCTAACTTCCAAGAAAAGTTTGAGGTCCAACAATGTGCATGCTGATGTTTATGATATTGATGTTGATGTTGAGAGATACACACTTAAATGGTTGCGACTCTTTTGGTAGCTAACTTAGGTCCCATTTTTGATGAATTTGACCATACGATTATGTCAAAGTAGTTGGATGGAGAATTGAGTTGTGTGCGTGAATTTGCATTAGGCAGCTTGAGAGGATAGTGAACCATGTGGATCGATTAAAGTAGTTGATTGCATAAACTTAGTCAATAACTGATGCTGAGTGATGAGGCAATATATGAAGTTTTGATAGATTTTCATTTAAACACATTTGAGGTCTTGAGCTATATGACTACATCTCATAGTCATTTATTTTCTTTATTGTATGTGATGCTTCCCTATGTGGATTACCTTCAGAACTTGCTCTGAACCTATTTGATACTGCTAGTTACATGCTTTATGGACATGATAAAGGCCTTCTTTGTTTTTAACCTTTAGCTTAAATGACCCACCAAGTCATTTTTCCCTTGGTACCCCCTTTGAGCCTTTAACCTTGTTGTTTTCTTATTAATCACATTGCATTGAAATTTGAAAACTTTTAGCCTTACCCTTTCATAAATTGAATGAAGTACTAAGTATTTGATTCCTTAATTTAGGGACTTTTGTTTTACATGCTATTCTGAGATGTTTTCGAGGTACATCTACTCAGTTGTTGTTGATTTTTGCTACTACTATCTTCTTTTATGTTTATTGTTACAAAAAAAATAAAAAGAAAAGAACAAAAAGAAAAGAAAAAATGAAAAAATGAAAAAAAAATCAAAACAGTAGCGTTTGATAGTGATGAGTAGTTGTAGTCCCGTATTTTTGTATGTACATTTCAGAAAAAAATTTTGATTGTCCCATGTCACTTAGGACTTTGTGAATACTTGTGAGTAGTCTTTGTTCTTTTTACCCCACCTTAACCTAAACCCCATTACAACCTTGAATAAAAACCCTTTCGATCCATGATGGCATGTACTCTATGTAGTGGAAAATAGGTGAATTTGCAAGCCTATGGTAGTGTAATCTCTCAAAGGAAGCCTTGAGCGAAACACAACCCTTATACACTTGAGTGCCATGAGTGAATATCGTGAGGAAAGTTCATTTTAATTTTGTGTTTGCTTTTGATCAAAGATATCTACCATTGATTTTGTTAATTTGCATTGATGAAAATATTATGATATGTGTTGTAGCTTGATACTCAAGTTTGTTGAATTTTTAAGGGATTGCAAACACTTGATTTTCGTTGAAAATAAAATGACAGAATATGTTGGTTGTGACCTAAGTAAGTTACTTGAGGACAAGCAACAATTCAAGTGTGGGGGTGTTGTTAATGGACATTTTGAGTGGCTGTTTAGAACTTAATTCAAAGTCATTTACATTTATTTTATGTTCATATATGGCCGGTTTATCATGTTTTAGCATTATTCAAGATTCGTTGACGTAAAATGCATAAATGAAACAAATAGACTCGAATTGCACTGTTTTTCAGTTTCTGGCAGATTTGACCTTTAGTTGTTATGAGATTTTTATCTCGAGATTGGTTTATCCAAAAATTCTGAACTTTCATACTTAAATTCTTAAGTCATTGATGGATTTTTTGGGACCAATTGTAGATTTTTCTTAGTTGGAATTTAGGAGAAATAAATTCCTGAAATTTGCGTCAGATTTTGGATTACGAGAATGATCTTTTGACAATGTTTTGATCATAACTTTTGACTCAGATGGCAAAATCTTGTGATTCAAGTCTCATATTGAAGCTACTCAAAGATGAAGATATTGATAAAATTTCAGCTCCTAAATCGTCACCATTTAGTTTTTATGTACTGTCGAATTTGAACTTGGAAAATCTATTCCAACCTGCCAAGGATCAACATCAACTCCCACCTTTTAATTATTTCAGCCCATGTACAGTTCATTTCCCATTACAAAATCAGCCTCCACTACAAGATAAAAAAAGCCTCCATTCTCTTGCAATTACGCCATCCTCCAACACCAATAAAAGATAGCCTCCATTATAAGACAAAGCAGCCTCCATTTTATTCAAGGAAGCAACCTTCCTTGAAGCTTAGAAAAGAATCAGCCTTTATTTTTTCACTGCTTCTCCACGCCAACATACAACAACCATCCTTCATGCCACTTCCATTCACCAAGGCCTTCAATTAGGGACAAAAGACAGCCAACATTTCACTAACGACATGATTGGCAGCTGGACTTGATGGAGAGAACGTTGAATTGATGGCTTTGGGAGACAACGTGAGGTGCTTTGCAAGTTGAATAAGGGAAGGAGGAGCTAGCAAAAAAGAAGAGAAAGGCACGTTGAGTGGGTGGAAAAAAACGTAACTGCATGATGGGCTTTCAAGCAGCTGCGTGAAGAATAAAGAAATAAAAGAGCACTTGGTGGAGTTTAAAAAGAGGAGAAAAAAAGAACGCAAACCCCCTTCTCTTAATATTTTCCACACACAACGCAGCCCTCATAAAACTATTACTCCACACACATATGAAGAAGACACGTTAGTAGCTGGCATATGAAGAAGAAAGCAGGAGGTGGAAGCAAAGAAGGAGGCAGCTGGTGGCGTGGAGTTGAGGCAAGAGTTAAACAACGTGAGCTTGGTGAAGAGGAGGACACGTAGTTGCTGGTGAAGAGAGACAATCTTGCTACTTGTGAAGGAGGTCATCTTGCTGTTTGTGAAGAAATTGTGAGCTGCTTGTGAAGACAATGTTCAAGCATGAGCTGGTGGAGACACACGAAACAAAGCAGGAGGTGGCAAACATTAAAGGAGCAGCTAGTGGAGAGAGTGTGGAAGTTGAAAAAACTGGTGGAGACACACGTAGCAGCTGGAGAATTAACGAGACTATGTGAACATCATGGTGAAGAGTAGACTATGTAAGCTACTGGTGGAGATTAAATGTGTCGAAGCTAGTGGCACGAGAAAATATAGCCGCGAAAAAAGTGGTGTTTTTAATTTGTTATCTTAATTTATTTTTAATTCTATATTTATTTTAATTGTTTAGATTTAATGCAATCATATATTATGACCATGATTTATGTTACATTGATAAATATGTGTGAGTAAGTTTTTCTTTTCGATTAAGGTTATGATTGATATTGGATTAGGATAATTTTCTGTGGTATTGATTTTTGCTTGATTGAATGCATATTTAGTCCTAATTTAGCTTGATAACCTAAATTAAGACCTTAGATTATTTAATGCCACAACCAATGGGATTTAATTTGTCTAAAAATTATTCAAGCGACATACATGAGACTAAAGTGTAGACCAACCTTAGGATCTTTTGTGAGGATACCTAGAATTAATGAACTTAATTTTAGGCTTCTTGAATTTAATGCCTTTTATTCTGAATTATCTATGAACTAAGTGGTGACTCAGATTTAGAAGAGAAGGGAACAGCATGAACATTGGGTTCGACTTGCTTAAGTGAAGTATTTTCTAAATCAATCCACTATTACAATTTTATTTTAGTGTCCAATCCAATTGAAATCTGATACCTTAACTGATTTTTATCATTTGATTAAATCTAGTCATTTTAATTCATATCTTGCAATTTTCATATTTCCTTGATTTGCTAACTTTACTTTATTTTATTTTATTTTCAAATCAATCAATTCTTGATCGTCTGAGTAAATTTTCATCGTTTAATTTAATTGTCTTGCGTGTTGAAATTCCCCTGGGTACGATATCCGGTTCTTACCGTTTTATATTACTTGTCGACAGGGTGTGCTTGCCTCTAATTGGTCTAGATAGAATTTAATTTATATTGTTTTGTTTAGATCGCAACAGATGTGTTGCATAAAAAACATCCTTTCACAAAACGCGTCATGTCTTGCTACAGCCGAGGCCAATAGACATAGCGTTGCAGGTTTTGTATTGTCTTGTTTACTCCAAAATGACCTGCTACCTTTGAAGTATGAGCTTCTCGTATCCATTGTATACGATTTGCTTCTTTAGGAACACAAAGTTGTGACCCTTTGTAAAGTAATCCATCTTACAATGCAAACTCTGATTGTTTCTACATTTTTGCAACTGAAACTACATCATAAAAATCAGGATGATGATCATACAAGTTCATATATTCATCATGTAAACTTGGTTGTATCTGCATCATAACAAACAAACAAATTATTGTTAATGGTAGCCGAGATAACATATCAACTAGTTTGTTTTGGCCTCCCTTCTTGTACTTAATTACTAAGTTGAATTGTTGTAGGTAGGTCATCCATTTCATATGACGAGCCTATTGTAACTTGGATTGGGTTTGAAGATATTGAAGGGGTTGATGATCTGTATAAACTACCGTTTCCTTGCCTAGAATAGACACGCGCCAATGCTTTACAACTTGGCGTAAAGCAAGTAACTCCTTATCATAAGTCGGATAGTTCCTTTGAGATCCCTGAAATAATTCTAAATAGTAAGCAACAGGCCTTTCTTTTTGCATTAGCATGGCACCCATTGCATATCCAGATGCATCAGCCTTGAGTTCAAAAGGCTTTTGTAAGCTTGGAAAGGCTAGAACAAGCACCTCTTATATCTTCCTCTTCAAAAGAAGAAATGTGTCCTCATGGTTTGGATTCCACATGAAATGATGATTTTCCTTTGTCAATTCATCTAAAGACTACCAATGACTAAAAAATTCCGAATGAACTTTCAAACATACTGATAAACTCCCATAAAGCTGCGTACTTCAGTAATATTTATGGGATGCGACCACTCACTTATGGCTTTCACCTTTGCTGGGTCAATTTTTAATTCTCCATTGCCTACTATGAAACCAAGGTATAATAAGAATTTCCGTCTAAACTCATACTTCTTTTAATTGAAATAGAGTTGATGTTTGTGGAGCAACTCGAATACCTTTCTCAAATGTTCTAGGTGCTCCTCCCAAGTACGACTATAAATCAAAATGTAATCGAGCTAAACAATGACAAATTGATCTATGAAAGGTCGTAAGACATCATTCATTAACCGCATAAATGTGGCTAGAGCATTACATAGTCCAAATGGCATAACAAGCCATTCAAACAACCCTTGCCTTGTCTTGAATGTGGTCTTCCAAGAATCACCTTCTTGAATTCGCACTTGATGATAGCCTGACTTCAAATCCAATTTTGTTAAATATTTTACATGCTTCAATTGATCTAAAAGATCATCTATTCTTGGGAGAGGATATTGATTCTTTACTATGATCTTATTCAGAGCACGATAATCGATACACATACACCAACCACCATCCTTCGTAGGAACAAAAACAGTTGGTGAACCAATTGCTTGGTTTGATAACACTATTTTCAAATAATTCTGAAAGTTGCTTCTTTATTTCTTCATTATCCAACACAGAATAGTGATACATGCTCAAATTTGGAAGTATTGAATCTGAGATAAGTTGTATCTCATGTTCCACTTCTCATTATGGTGGTAAACCTCGTCCTTTAGGAAATAAGTTTTGAAATTCTTCACACAATTTCGTTAACTCATTTTCCATACTGTCTTTAGATGGGGTGGCAATAGCCACATGAGTTTGATCAACTTTGTATTCTTCTTCATTAGACGATCATATAAATAGTAATACGAACTTCTTTGATGTATTAATCATCCGTTTGGCTAGACATGCGGTGATTAAATCAGTAACCTACTTTACTTTTTCACCAGGGAAGAGATAGTTTCTTCCTTATTTAGTGAATTGAAATCTTTGGGCTCAATGGGCTCAATGATAATAAATGGCATCTCGATCCCATAAATAAGGACTTCCAAGTATCACCTGGCATATATCAAGAGGAACAACATCACATGTTACCTCATCACCAAATTTGCTAGTGATAGCAAATCAAAATGTGCATTGTTGATTGACTTGGAGCCCCATGTCTTTGTGGATCCGATCACCTCCCACTTTACTTGGATTTTTAGGACAAATAAATCTTCTTGTTAATTAGGTTTGGTTAGCAACTCAGATCTCCCATCTTTTGATCTTGTCATCAAAGATAGTCTTGGATTAGCTTCTTCAGCTTGATTAATTATCAATGGTTTATCATCATTGATAGTGGTTGCCACCATCTTAACCTTTTCTCCTCCCTTCGGGAACAATTCTAGGTGTAACTTCCAACACTTCTCCTTTGTATGCCCCTCAATCTTACAATGATCACAATACTTCTTCACTTATGAAGTTGATGTTTTCTTCTTTATATTTTTCTATTTTGATGAGCTTGATTCAGACCCATCAAAAGATTTTTCATTATGTGTGGTCGATAAAGCAATATCTCTGTATTGATACGGGGTAATAACCCTGAGCAATACTTCATGAAAGTTTCACGTGCCTGTAGGGCCCCGGGCCCCTACCGCCCAGCACTCCACAGGTATTGTCCTCTTTGGTCTTGAGGGGTGGGAGAGCCC
>JANVCQ010024670.1:0-12227 GCA_025531925.1 Erythroxylum plowmanianum
GTGAGAATGGTAGATTTGAATCCTTGCTTCTTACAACCTATCAAGCAGGTAAAGGATTATCAGATAAACGAATGGGTCATGCCGAATTTTTAGTAGAAGACAGAACAGTTGAGCTTACTACGGATTTTGGTGGCATTAAGCCTACCCATTCCCTAGTGCCAACACGGCCCAAAAAGGCGGGTCGTGTCAAATATGTCGTATGATAACATATTTAATTGGTATATTTGATACTATACCAAATATAAAACATATAATTATGGTCATATTGCTGTATAAGTATACCACTAATAACAATTGTATAAGTATATATAGTACCCATATAATCACAGTACTATGTATGATGGCACTATATATATAGTATATATAGTATACACCTAATATACTTACAAATGATATATACAAATAATATACCCATATTGCGTGTACATTTGTGTTCATGTATGTATATACATGTACACTAATATGATACATAACATGATTATCCATGTTATGATACACATATATATAATAATTATGTATCACATTTATAACCTTTCACATTGCACATTACTTTATATGCCAATGTGTTACTATACATATGTATATATATAGTAAGACATGTGTTACAATAGTAAGGTATACATGGCTATACTGTATATATATACTATGTGCACAAGATTGTATCCATATAGTTATACCACATATTTTAATAGTATATCATACATTACCTACTAGTAGAATAGTAGGTTAACATAGTATAACAATGTAATGTATTTGTATACTATTAATACATTGTATAATATCCATACATAATATACATAGTACCATGTAACATAAATATATACAGTACATATATATATTTATTATAGTATATAGGTACTAATTCCATACATAACATATATACTATTATTACACTAATGTATAAAATATGGTATACAAATATAATATTTACTGTATAATTTTCGTAATACCATGTAGCAATAGTATGTTATACATAACTATATAATATGCATAGTAATATCCATATGGTGTGTTTATAGAGGATAGTTTCCATAATCCAGTACGTACACAATATAAACTACCAATTACACACATATACATTTGCCCATACTATATAATATACATGGTATTACGATAATTATACAGTAAATATTATATGCGTATACCATATTTTATACATTAGTGTAATAATAGTATATATGTTATGTATGGCATTAATACCTGTATACTATAGTAAATATATATATATATATGTATTGTATATATTTATGTTACATGGTATAACATTGTTTATAACATAACGTTAATGTACTATATCAATAAACCATATGTATATTATGTGTTATAAATATATATACCATTACTTTTATGTATGGTTAATCAAGACATTATGTATGGTTAATCAAAAGTATATACTATGTGTATAGTGTATGGAAATGTATAGTATATGTATTTTGTTACTTATGTACTATGACTACATATGTTTACACCATTAAACCCTTATATTATAATATAAATTACATATAAATTATTAGTATTGTAGTAGATACTGTTAATGTATTATGCCCACATGTGGCTATTATAATATACATCCATCACATTGTGATATTGTATATAAGTATATGTACATAAGTTAGGGTATGATGTCAAACAGTAAATCCTATGTTAAGTGTGGAAAATTAATAATATGAGCACAATGATAGTAGTAGCATGTGCAAAATATATGTGTATTTCATATAATATGGTATAGTGTAATACGTGGTGTTTATATGGTATAATATCAACACCACGTATTACATGTTATTTATACCTATATGGTAATGTATACACCTATTAAGTATTACACACATAATATACATATAAATTTATATAACACAATTATAAATACTATTGTATTAATGTACACTACCTATGGTTATGTACCATATAGCTAATTATGATAGTAAATTATGTGCCTATTATGTGATATTACTATAATTGTGTATAGTATACTTATGTGTAGCATACTTAATAAGTATAAAAGTATATATCATATGATTTATAGTATGTGCTTATTAGAGTATGCATCATTATGATATTACCCTATTTTATATAATTTATGGTACACCTGAATATATATAACTACATTTATTTATACTAGTACATATTCACATATGGTAATACATTACCTAAACTATATTACAATATCATTATGTGTACACAAGCATATATGTAACGTATTTGATGATATACTATTCTTATGTGACATAAACTGTACTAAGGGTTATATTCACATGTACCAATAGTACAACATATACTAAATGTAATCTGGCATACAGTATACAAATATTAATCCACATATGCCTAATATCATTAACTATAGTATGTTATAGTTAAATACTATGTATACATTATGTAGTAATAGTGTATTATAGTATCACACTATAATATTAATATGCATACACTTAATATATGATATGTACCATGATACAGTGCATATAATTTTATATAATCATTAATTATGTTATACTTTATATAATACCTATTGTACTATTACCATTAGTATTATTACAATAGATATATGGTATATACTACTATAAGTTAATACCTTATGTAAACCATATTCCTTATAATCATTATGTGGTTACTATGTATCATAAATAGGTAAACATATATGGTAAGCCATAACGTACACATTGCACTATAGTATACCCATATCTATAGTAACTATTTAATACATATTAGAGTAATAGATATATGTATAATATTTATGTAATATAGTATTTAATTTACACATAGTACTCACTATTATATGTACACTGTTTTATAATTGTACATTGTGTTTTGAAATCAGGCTAATTATTTTACCATATATTAGTTATGTATATGGTATTATAATACTACATATATATACACAACTTATACTATTACCTATATGCGTAATATCGCATTTGTACTTATAGTCTTATAATACATATATCTTATTATGCAATATACTATATGGTATAATAAGATATACTAATATAAAATGGTATTCATAATATGTAATATAAATGGTATTGTAATTATACCACTTATATATTTCCCTATTCATAACCAGTATATTTCCATACTATAATAATTATACACAATAACAATGTAATAGATATATATCAATAATATATTATAACTTATGTGTAACCATAATGTTAATATATGTAACATACACGATAATTATATTATTACTGACATTTTACACCATATGCAACTGTAGGTATAATATACAATAACTTATGATTACGTATAGTATGTGGATAGGGTATACAAAGTTTCATATATTACCACATATATACATTAATATACACATTGTATTGACTAATGTATTATGCATTATCATACCGTACCATACTAAACTGATTAGTATTGTATGTATCCACTATGCATAACATATAATACTGTAATAAGTGTATATACAGTAATAAACCCATCTATATCCCATATCCATGTCATAAGTATGCATAATTAAACACTATATAAAACTATTTGTGTACCAATATAGGGTACCTAAATTTACTAGTATTAATATATAACACTTATTGGCTTATCATATATATTACAATACCAATGTAAATGTTGTTACAATACTATAACATAGTATATTAATGTTACAATAACTATTATATTTTACCACCTTATTATAGTAACCCACTTATACGTGCCTAGATTACATTGTACAAGCTAGTACTAAGACTATACATGTTATATATATATACTAGTACACCCTTACGTGTATATAAATGGTATATATACCATTAGTTATGTGCAAGGTATTTACATATAATTCGCACCATGGTATAATGTATAATGGTTATATAATATGCTAAAGTATAATTGTACACTACTAAAGTAATACACTAGACATGCATATTATGGTTATGTATACTATATGGTTTACATAACACATATATAGTAACCATAATAGTAGTATGTACACCATAACTATATATCACATATTACCCCTAGATATATACATATTATAGTATTAAGTTATATATATACTTACATATGAATATATTATGCTCAGTATATGTTATAATGATAATAGTACATGGTATAGTATAATATTTCTTATAGCCATATATATTATGATTATAGGTTGGTTATATACTGTATATATCTATAGTATACTATAACATATATGCACTATAGTAATAGTATCCTAGTTTGTGCATATAGTACACCTTACCATATAGGTAATATACATTGTATTATAAAACACTATTCACATGCTAACAATATTGCTTATAATCATACTGGGTACCAAGTATAGACACATGTTATTAGCATATTATATAATGATATAGTCTATATGATGTAATATATAGTGATTATACATATGTGTATATAATTATATTAATATTCATGATATTATTATGTATAATAATATTATGAATACATAATACAATATAATATGCTTTATTAATTTAATATAGTAATGGTATATTATAATGTGTTATACTATCGTGGATAATATACTAACATATTACTGTAACTATATATTGTAATATTATACCTATTATCATATACTTTTATATATTATTATAAGTGTATAACACATTAAAAGACATAATAAATATATTAGCATGTAATATTTTATACTATGTATATAAGAATATAATGTGTATAACTTAATGTGTTATACACATATATATGTATGTATAATAGTACTATGTAGTTATTATGTGCATGATATTAAATTAAGTGCTATAGGTTACATTGTTCATATGATTATATGTATTATAAATACAAATTGTACATATTAGACACATATGTATTAATCCATATAATATACTAGATCTGATTACATGTACTATTATATAACTATGATAAACATAATAATAGTTATGATATAATAAGTTATTATATCATGTTTACATATAATAGCCCATATCAGTATCATAAAATCTATCTTATTATACTATTCAATATGGTAACGTATGTCCAAAGGCTATAATGGTAACCTATGTATTTGCATATAACTTCTAATATGTTATATAATCCGTATAGCAATATGTTATTGTATAAATATAATCACCATATGTATATTATAAACCATAATATACATATGATATATTATACTATGTGGCCTTTTAACATATACTAAATGTAATATACACTGAATGTATGTGACATATTCCATATATGGTACCTAAGTATTATTCAATGTGTACCTATATATAATTACATAATAGCCTATACACTATACACATGGGTATAATTAATTACCATATAATATTATACATAAATATCATAGCAACCTAGTTACTATTGATATATCATATGATTATCAATATATGTATAATAATATGTGCGTTGATTATACATATATATTAGTGCACAATGTAATAGTTATTATGGGTTTTAATTATACTAGCACTACATTGTTGTGGATTATACATATATACTCTATGATAATAACGGCATATAATATATATACAAGCAATAGGTTATAATAGTGTACTATATGAAATATTTACATATAATTAAAATTTACTATGTAATCACACAATATACGTTAAGTATGTTATACAATGTGACATAAATAACATTATACCCTATCAGGTTATATATCCCTGAAGAATATACCATGTATAATACCGTGCGCATATGATTAGGTATACAATTAAATATAGTAACATATCTATTATACAACGTTAATGTTACTTGGGACATAGTAATTAGTACATATTACTATGTGCATACACAGTATTATTTAATCTATCCATATGTCACACATATGCATAAATAAGTTATATTGTATAGAAAAATTACAATAAGTATTATTATAATAAATGTTATAACATGTAATATAATAGTATATTAATAGTATGGGTATACCATAGTGTGTGGTAAGGATATAATTATTCAGTAATATCATATGCACCATACTATATTATTTGATGTCTATAAACCATACTTATATGTAATATAGGTTACATAGTATGTAGTAAATAAGCATACTAACACATAAGTGCAAAAGATATGGTATCCACTATACATAATATCTAATATAGGGTATACATGTTACTATACGTATGTTATAGTATATTAACATTATTTGAATATACCGTAATGTGTATTACATACCTATAAACATATATACTATAATAAGCAACATGATTATTAATACCAATAATACATATGTAATCACAATATCCTATAACATAATATATGTTATAGTATAAATAACATAATCTATATATAGTGGTAACATTACATATGCATACACTATTAAACATCATTGTATATAATAGGATAACATCATTGTATATAATATCCTATTATATACAATGATGTTTATAACTATACATATGTATTATAGTATCATATATAATACATATATATGGATGTAAATAGTTGTGTATTACATCTATATCATATGTTACTATATTACCATATAACGTATGCATGGTAATCACATATACCTTATATAGCATACAATGATTATGGTACACATACTAATACATGTATGTGGTATTAATATAGTACCATATGTAAATACGTGTACATATATACTATGTACATGTATTTACATACTATATAGTGATTACTGATATAAGTACTATGTAATACTAAATCATATTACTATAACATATATTAATATATAAGACTACAGTTATAATACACCTAATATATGCTAAATACACATGGTTATATGGTACTATATTATATGAAACTTCATAATATGCTATAATATATATGATATACTCGATTATACATAGACATATAACACATATACATTATAAGCTAAATGTATATACATTATGTATTATACACATACTTAGTATGGTTATAGCTATAATCAATATGCATGTAAACACATATTAGTATACTTACATGTTGCATAAATATATACTTTATTTGATCCATATTAGCATTAGTAGCTAATATATGTCAAATATGTGTATTACTGGGTATACTATTATAGTATATATTATGTATTATACAAGTTAAAAAATATAACACCTATGATATATTTTTTGGAAACGTCATGAAAAAGTCACAAAATGTGTTACATTAGCTAGTTTGCACATAACGGATATCTCCAGCTAACACATTACAATAACTTATATTTTATTGTAGTATGTATACAGAAATCACTGTACCATTATGCTTATATACATAACATTATATCCTTATATATGTAAAATAAGGATATATAATCAATATAATATATCAAACTAGTGACGTATATATTTATATTGATATACTATAATGTATTACCTATTATTATAATAGTATGTAGTTAATAAAGCAGTATTATAAGCTTTAGCCTATAATACTGCTTTATGCATACCTTATGAATGTAGAGATGTAATCATAAGGTATGCATAAGGTATGGTTTTATATAAATTACACGTTTCGTATATATGTATAATACATATGTAATTATACTAAAAAATTACATATTACATAATTTAGACTACAATAGATAGTTTTTGTTATGTACTATATAATATGTAGTACATTACACATATTATATCATATGTCACTATACTAATGATATACTGTTAATGTATAGTTATAAATAGTAGTATAACCATAGTACTATACAATGTCATTACATATGGATAAATTTGTTACATATGTATAGTATAATATTGTGCTACTAATTCATACATGCGTAACAATACTATATACAAGTATTATAAATCATATAGTATTATAAATGCCACATTACAATATTATACTACATGTACATATATTTTCCACATTAATTAATCCTTATACATGGGTATTACACATTATGTATAATATGTATATAACATAATTGTACATAATATATTAATATTTACACATAATAATACTAAATATATATGTATAGTATTAGTATATTGATATGAGTTAATAAGATATGATATAATCATATATACGCGTAACATTGGTATAAATATGTATAAGGATTAAATATATGTCATCATATGTATATACAGTTATTATAGCTATTAATATACTATGATATATACTTTTGACATAATATATAGTATTTATATGTATCTATAAATATAATACTAATTATATGTATATATTTAATAGTATGTATATATAGTAAATATAAGCTATTACGTGTACGCATATATGTAATATTATACATGGTATAATATTAATATATGTGTAATAACATATATTATCTAAAGTACAGTTATTATGTATATGTTAATATTACATATACCTATATAGTAATACATAAACATTGTATGTGTATATCGTATTATGACATACCATATAATCATTATGGTACATATTATACTTTAGATAAATATATAATGGTGTACTTATGATATACATTTTATATAATTGTAAAATTCATATAACATGTGGTGTAATAGTTATAATAATTTCACCTGATTATATGAATATATGTGCGTTACTTTTATACATATTATAACGTAATATGTTATATCATATAGATTAGCATATATGTGTACATGCCCATACCTAAATATATAGCATACTATATGGGCATGTACTATATAGTGGACCATACTATATGATATATATAGTATGGTCCACTACATATAATACTTATGTGCACAATTTAATAAATATAATAACTAATATAATAGTATTATTACTATACCATATTACACAATCGTATGCCTATGAACCTATATTTGTGTATACCATATGGACATTACTATGATAGTATATATTCTTTATATGTACATTATGTATTTTACCTAATATAGGATAAAATATAGTATCACATTTGTTTATATATACTAATGATAAACACATTAGTTATAGGTTGTTGAGGGATACACCAAATACCTATATGATATTGTACACATATGTATAGGTTAACATACGTAAAACTAGCATATGTCAATTTAATACTTAATTATCTTACTAATGTAATATAATACCTATATACTAATGTTATACGCATAGTACTTATAATAGTTGTATAGAATAACAGTACCTATATATGCTATACTTTATGAATGGGTGCGTATAATTAGGAATATTATTGTACTAATATTGTACACCATATGACATAATGGAATACTAACATCACTACACAATATCATATAGTAATGTGATATGATAAGGTACTAGTTCCCCAATGCAATACATAAGAATTATATGGTACATACATAGGGTAATTATTACATTACCAAGATTATTTGTAAAATATTACTTGTTATACACTAATAAATCTTATTTATCCCTAATGTTACCTAAATATATCCACCATAACTATAATGCATATGGTGTGTAATTATATAATTTAGTAGGTGTTAAGTGTAATATAACATTGTCCATCTCCTATTTAATGTTATTAGGGATAATTTGATCCATATTAGCATTAGTAGCTAATATATGTCAAATATGTGTATTACTGGGTAAACTATTATAGTATATATTATGTATTATACATGTTAAAAAATATAGCACCTATGATATATTTTTTGGAAATGTCATGAAAAAGTCACGAAATCTGTTATATTAGCTAGTTTACACATAACGAATATCTCCAGCTAACACACTACAATAACTTATATTTTATTGTAGTATATATACACAAATCTAGTACCATTATGCTTATATACATAACATTATATCCTTATATATGTAAAATAAGGATATATAATCAATATAATATATCTAAATAGTGACGTATATATTTATATTGATATACCATAATGTATTACCTATTATTATAATACTATGTAGTTAATAAAGTAGTATTATAAGCTTTAGCCTATAATACTGCTTTATGCATACCTTATGATTATAGAGATGTAATCATAAGGTATGCATAAGGTATGGTGTTATCTAAATTGCACGTTTCATATATATGTATAATACATATGTAATTATACTAAAAAATTACATATTACATAATTTAGACTACAATAGATAGTTTTTGTTATGTACTATATAATATGTAGTACATTACACATATTATATCATATGTCACTATACTAATGATATACTGTTAATGTATAGTTATAAATAGTAGTATAACCATAGTACTATACAATGTCATTACATATGGATAAATTTGTTACATATGTATAGTATAATATTGTGCTACTAATTCATACATGCGTAACAATACTATATACAAGTATTATAAATCATATAGTATTATAAATGCCACATTACGCATTAAGTATATTAGGACAGTATTATGAACAATATTATATAACCAGTTTATTATTATGTGTTACATATATATTTGTTACATAGTATATACCTATTTACTTACTATAATACATCACCATTTTATATAGGTACATATGCTATAAAGTATGATACATATTTATTTACACATATGTTCAATAAGTTAATACTATGGATATATATTGATAAATTACAAACATATGTAATTTATTATCTTACAATATATGAACCACATATATGGTATTATTGATGGTACTAATATATACTATATATATGTATGTAATCATAGTATATGTATAGTATTGAGTGTTATATAGGGAGATAATGTATGATATGGGTATTGAAATAAGTTTATAATCAGACTAAGCTATAAAGGCACATACTATACTTTATTAGTTACTATTGTTACATTAATAGGTAGCACATGATAATGTACCTATTCAAGCATACTTGTAATCCATATATTACCATTATGTGACATATTTAATACCCTAAGCTATCATGTGTGACATACATTTATATGTTATATATGACATGGTTACATATATACTATATTATATAATATAAGTATAAGTAGGGGATTATTTATACTATGTACATTGTATAATACACCATAAGTTACTTATAGTAATATGTGATGTACTATTATTATTACAATAATTTACATGTCATATATCATACACTCATATACCTATATTACAGTATGATTCTAGTTATGTTACATTGTAAATTATTGTAATAATAATGTCCATAGTTTATGTACACATGTTGATAACCATATAGTGGTATAATAGGCATATGATATATGTTAATTTAGTATAGATGATACTTTATATAGTCATATTTAGTAGCACATTATGTTAACATGCAAATAGTAAACAAGTTATAGGATCCTATATTTTAATATATTATACGATATGATATAATTATAGGGTTATGTCATAATGTTTTCACAATATTGTGATACAATATTGTCATAATAATGTGAGGGTTGGTTATACATATATTATGTTATAACTAGATACTGTATTCATAATATGGTATTTTTTGCATATATATCAAATTTATGATAATGGTGTATTGATAACTATTGATGTAGTTTTATAATATCTACTATATTATGTATGTGTAGCATATACATAGTACAAACTATAAGTATGATATACGTGTACCATATGGAATGGGCTATTTTGCTATTGTCGTAACCATTACACAATAACCTATATAATGTATATATGGTAGGTATTAACACAAATAATAGTTAAAAATGCATATAGTGCATAAGGTTACTACATATGTGTATAGTGATACTATAAATACAATATTAACATACGTATCATAATATTGTATTTGTATAATATATAGTTACCATTATGTGTATATGGTATACTATAATAGGGTAAGTATACTAAAATTATGATTATAGTATTATGTTCATAATGTAATAGTTTGTCTTTGTATATGCACCATAACATTATGATAACCTATTTACTAATAGTGTGTGTATCATTATATTGTACATATACTACAATAGTTATGTATAATATTGTAAGTAATATATCAAATATACCACATTATGATATTATTGGGTACCTACAATACACATAACGGTATTAATGCATATATATAGTATATAGTTATACTATAATCATTATATAGTAACAAATGTTATGTATAAATGTTATTGTTATACACATTATACTTGTTACTATAATAATTTTCATTGCAATAGTACAATATGGTATATATCATATAGTATATATAATACATATTGTTACATATAATTGTGGTACATATATATGATTATAATTATGGTACTCACGTGCATATGCATAATATATTGACACGACCCACCTTTTTGGGCCGTGTTGGCACTAGGGAATGGGTAGGCTTAATGCCACCAAAACTCGTAGTAAGCCCAACTGTTCTGTCTTCTACTAAAAATCCGGCATGACCCATTCGTTTATCTGATAATCCTTTACTTGCTTGATAGGTTGTAAGAAGCAAGGATTCAAATCTACAATTCTCACATACAACATCTACTTATCATCAACCAACATCATTCTCAATACCATAACAAATCCATACAGGTTATATGT
>JANVCQ010024724.1:0-12223 GCA_025531925.1 Erythroxylum plowmanianum
AATGATCTATCTCTCTATAATCAGAGGCCACAAAACACTCGATCATAATTTAAGCACTAACAACTCTACACTCATAATACTATGCTCATCGCATCGATAACGGGATGTTACAAATAGTCTTGAACTTATACATGCAGAATTGTGTGGTCCAATGCGTACGGAATCGCTTAGTGGGAGTCAATATTTTCTGCTTTTCACAGATGACTACAGTTGAATGAGTTGGGTGTACTTTTTGAAGTTCAAATTAGAAGCTCTAGAAAAATTCAAAATATTCAAAGCGTTGGTAGAAAATCAGAGGGGTAATAAGATAAAGGTGCTTCATACAGACAGAGGTAGAGAATTCCTATCTCATGAATTTAATCAATTTTGTGAAACTAATGGAATTCACAGGGAATTAACAGCACCTTATACTCCTGAGCAAAATGGGATTGCGGAGAGGAAGAATCGAACGATTGTAGAGATGGCCAGGAGCATGTTGAAGAGTTGACATCTTCCAAATCAATTTTGGGCTGAGGTAGTCAAAATTGCAGTCTACTTGCTGAACATTTCTCTAACAAAAGCTGTCATGAATCAAACACCATTTGAAGCATGGAGGGGTAAAAAACCAGCAGTGAGTCATTTGAGAATTTTTGGTTCAATTGCATATGCATTAATAAATTCTCAATATCTTCAGAAGCATGATAAGAAATCTGAAAAGTGTATATTTATTGGTTATTGCTCATAATCTAAAGCTTTTCGTTTGTATAATCCCATTACTGGAAAAGTTATAATAAGAAGAAATGTAGAGTTTGATGAAGACTCTTTTTGGAAGTGGGAAGTTGACCGCAGTTCGGCAGCAACTTTGAGTGAAAACAGAACAGAAAGTCAATCATTCAATATAAACACAGGCTCTTCCAATAACAGCAACACAAGTGGTAGCAGCTGAAGCACTCCAACTCAAATTGTGCTTGACTCAGAAGATTCGATTGAAACACCTCCACGAAGGTTCAAATCACGTATAGAAATTTATGAAACATGCACTTTTGCTTTATTTAGTGCAGATCTATCTTGTTTTCAAGAGGCAGCAACAAAAGTGGAATGGAGAAATGCAATGAAAAAAGAGCTTGTTGTGATAAATAAAAACAGAACATGGGATTTGGTGGAATGTTTGGAAGAAAAGAATATTATTGGTTTGAAGTGGGTGTTCAGAACAAAGTATAATTCAGATGGTAGTGTGCAAAAATAGAAAGCTAGATTGGTCGCCAAAGGTTATTCATAACAAGAAGGAGTCGATTTTGAAGAAACCTTTTCACCCGTTGCTCGCTTCGAAACGACGAGGACTGTACTAGCAATAGTAGCACAATTCAATTGGAAAGTTTATCAATTTGACGTAAAATCTGCATTCCTCAATGGAGGTTTGAAGGAAGAAGTGTACGTCAGCGAACCATATGGTTTTCTGGTAAAAGGAGCAGAAAATAAAGTGTATAAGCTGAAAAAAGCACTTTACGGACTTAAACAGGCTCCACGAGCATGGTACAGCAAGATAGACTCATATTTTAGAGAAAATGGATACGAAAGAAGTAAGAACGAACCCACCTTATATGTGAAGAAAAGTCAAGATAGCGATTGGGCCGGATCAGTAGAGAATCGAAAAAGTGTTTTTGGAAAATTTTTCACTCTTGGATTTGCTGCTATTTCTTGGAGCTCAAAACAACAATCAACGGTTGCTTTGTCATCGTTCGAAGCAGAGTATGCTGCAGTTGCATCTTCAGCATGTCAAACTCTTTGGTTAAGGAAATTGCTTACTGATCTTTATCAAACCCAAGAAAGAAAAACCGAAATCTATTGTGATAACTTATCAACAATAACAATGACAAAAAATCCAGTATTCCATGGGAGAGCAAAACACATAGATATCCGACATCATTTTATACGAGACTTAGTTGCAGAAGGATTAATCAAGTTGGAATACTACAGCACTGAGGAGTAAGTTGCTGATATTCTTACGAAGGCGTTGCCACAAGCAAAGCATAGCTACTTCAGGAACAATCTTGGTATATGTGATTTTGAATCAAGAGGGACTGTTAGAAAGTGATTCAAATATCTTGTATTTAGTAAGGTTAAATTAGTCTTTTCCTTTGAGTTGAATAAGTCATGATTTGGTTGGATAAAGTGCAGATTTGTTTGTGAAGATCGAGTCAAAAGCAGACTGGTACAGAGAGGATATTGCGTTAAATTTGTTTGAGTCTGTAGCCTATAAAAGGCATTGTTTATGAGTTGAATAATATATCTCTGTTGCGTATCTGCGTCATATACTCTGTTTACATTTTTCACTCTGTTCTTCTTATTTGCTACTCTATTTTCTATCTTTGCTTTGTCAACAGTGAGGAGGATGTTGGTTGGTTTGCAATGCGGCATGTATTTAGCAAATCAGATAGAAACACGATTTATCATTCATAAAGCTGGAAAGATTATGCACCTTAATGTCTTGATGGACAATACAACCTTCTGGGTAGTTGTGGAGCAACCAAAGACCTCTACCACTATCAACTGCAAATTCAAGTCTTTGGATCCAAGAAAGAATCTCTTTCTTCCCTGTTACTTATCAATAGCGTTAATGAAAAAGAAAATGGAAAGTGAAAATTTAAAGAATAGAAGAACAAGGATAACGTATAACGTTTTGTAACCTTAAAAACCTTCATCATTCTCACAAATTTTTTATGTTGGTGAAATTGTGACATAAGCCACAATTGTTGACAAATCAACAAATCTTTACCTTGGTGAATTCCACTTCTTCAAATCTCTCATCCACAATCATCCCACAATTTCACATGCATCGAAAATTTGTAGAAATGATGGAGATTCCTAAAGTTATAAAAGGAGTCTTCCCTCTTTAGTTAAATACATCTCAAAATTGTCTATCTTTTCGTAAGGCAAAAATTTGCTCTTTCATTGTAATAATTTGTTTGTATTATTTCCTATGAAATAATGAAATATTAATTTAGTAATGTATGAAAAAGTAGGCATAATTGACTGAATTATGATATTCTTTATTTGTCTATTTAATAACTATTATCAAGTATAGTTGTAGTGAATTATTGTGCTATTAAATTACATATTTAGGAAAATTCTATCAATGAGATTGAGTTTTAAGTGGGACTGTTTGTGACTCCCTCCAGTCGTTCCTGAGAATTTACCTATTGTGATTTTTAGTACAATCATTTACATTTTATTTACTTGCGCAATAGTGCTCGAGATGAATTTATTATCATTGGTGAAAATTAACCCAAGTTTTCGCAACAATTAGTATCAAAGCCAAGGTTTCTTTTTAGTATGCTATGTGGTTACAATGTAGTCTGATCTTTAACATCAGAAAAGATTTTCTTGGACTTTTGACATTCTGCATCGACAACTATTAAATTGAAATTGTAGCAGAGATGTCAAAAGACAAAAAAAAATTATGCGCCATCCACGTTGACTGTTTTTTCCTTGTCCATTTTGGTGAGAATTGTAGTGACAAATGTAAGATTTGCAGAGGATATTTTTATGGTATTGGTCATTTCGAAATGAAACAAAGTGAAATTCAAGATGCTCTTTTTCAACAAGGTCTTGATATTGTCATTGAAGAAAAGAAATCATATGATGTTGAGGAGAAAGATTGGATGATTATAAATCGATTGGCATTCGATACAATTCAATCGTGTCATTTTAGAGAGAAAAAGTACGCTTCCTTGAAAGAAACTTTAGCATATAAATTGTGGAACATATTGGAGGAAAAATTCTTGAAGAAAAGTAGTTAAAATAAGCTCCATATGAAGAAGAGATAGTTTCATTTTTCTTATATTTTGAGTACCATCATAAATCATCACATTAGCAGCTTTAATCAGTTAGTTACTGATTTAATAAATTTGGATGTGACATTTGAAGATGAAGATCTAACTTTGATGTTGTTGGGATCCCTTCATGAAAAGTTTGAGTTTCTTGAAATTACTCTAGTTTATGCGAAGGCAGCTTTGTCTCTTAGTGAAGTTACAACTGCTTTGTATAACCATGAATTGAGAAGGAAGACAAAGGAAGAACGTACAAATGGAGTATCAAAAACTTTGGTTGTCAGAGGCCGTTCGCAAAGCTAGTACAAAGGAAAGAAAGGGAGATCAAATTGAGGTCCAAATTGAGCAAAGATGAATGTGCCTTTTATTGAGAAAAAAAGACAATGGAAGAAGGATTGTCCTAAGTTCAAAAATAAAGGCAAACCTAATAAACGAAAAGTTGTTGCAGATTCAAATATAGCTAAGTGCAATGATGAAGACTCAGATTTTTCACTTACTGTTACGTCATCAACTAATTCTTCTGGTGTATAGCTGCTTGATTCAAGATGTAGTCATCATATGTGTCCTAATTGTGATTATTTCTATGATTTTAGAGAACTAAAAAATGGAGTTATTTACACAACAAATGACTTCCCTCTTACCACACATAGGATTGGTTTCATTCGTTTAAGGAACCAAGATGGATCAATCAAAATCTTGACAAATGTTTGTTATATGCCGAGTTTGTTGAAGAATCTCATTTCTGTAAAAGCCTTAGAAGAAAAGGGTCTTAAGGTGGTAGCAAAATATAGAGAGGTGAAGATTATCTCTGGTGTACTTATGGTATCAAAGGGTGTACGGAAAAATAATATATTGTACCATTATCTAGGTAATACTATTATTAGAGCACCAATAGCAGCTTTTAGTGATGAGAAGGAGTTAGAAGAAACAAGGTTATAACTTATGTGTTTGGGGCACGTAGGTGAAAAATCTTTGAATCTATTAGTAAAACAAGGATTATTGAAAGAGGTGAAGACTTGCAAATTGGATTTTTGTGAGCATGTTGTTAAAGGGAAGAAGACAAGGGTAAAATTTGGAATAACAATCCATGATACCAAAGGTATTTTAGACTATGTGCTCTCTAATGTATGGGGACCTTCTAAGACAGCTTCTTTGGGAGGAAAACACTATTATATGATCTTTGTTAATGATTTTTTTCAAGAATATGGGTGTATATTATGAAGACTAACGATGAAGTGCTGGGACTTTTCCTCAAATGGAAGAAGATGATGGAAACTCGAACAAGCAAAAGAATTAAGTGCCTCCGTACAAATAATAGTGGGAAATACACGACCGATCCATTTTAAAAGTCTGCGAATATTAAGGCATTGTCAGACACTTCACGGTAAGGGATACACTACAACAAACAGGGTGGCAGAATGTATGAACTAAACATTACTAGAAAAAGATTAGTGTATGTTGTCCAATGCTGGGTTAGGTAGAGAATTTTGGGATGAAGTTATTACATATGCTTGACATCTCATCAACCGTCTACCATCTAGTGCTATTGGTGGTAAAACGCCATTGGAGAAATGTTTTAGAAAACCTGTTATAAATTATGATTCCTTACATATAGTTGGTTCTACTGCATATTATCATGTACAGATTGAAGCAATCTCCAAGGAAGTGGTACAAGTGATTTGACTAGTTTATAATGGGGCAGAGATACACGAGAAGCAAATATGATCATTGTGTGTATTTGCACAAGTTACAAGATGGATCCTGCATATATCTTCTTCTTTATGTTGATGATATGTTGATAGCCTCCAAGATTCTGACAGATAAGGAATCGGGGTGACTTTGTTTGACTCACAAACAATATATAAGAAAGGTACTAAAATGTTTGGACTTGAATGAAAAGTCAAAGTATGTCAGTACTCCGCGTGCTCTTCATTTCAAGCTCAATGTATCTTTATCTCCAAAGAATGATGCAGAACAAGAATACATGTCAAAAGTACCATATGCAAATGTTATTGGTAGCTTGATATATTCTATGATGTGTACAAGACTTGACATTTCACAAGCAATTAGGGTTGTGAGCAGGTATATGCATGATCCTAGAAAGGAACATTGACAAGCTATGAAATGGATTCTACGGTACATTTTGACCACTATAGATTTTGATTTGGTATTTCAGTGGGATAAGAAAAACAGTCAATGTGTAATTAGATATTGTGATTCCGATTATGCTATTGATTTGGATTCACATCGATTAACTACTAGCAGTGTGTTTAATCTTGCGAAGGCATCAGTTAGTTGGAGGACTACCTTACAATCAACAGTTGCTTTGTCAATATAAAGGCAGAGTATATGGTAGCTACAGAGGCTGTGAAGGAGGCAATTTGGCTTTAAGGATTGATTGGTGAATTACGGGTTCGACAAAAGTACATCAAAGTGCATTGTGATAGTAAGAGTGCTATCCTTTTAGCAAAGAACCAAGTTTACCATGCAAAGATGAAGCACATCGATATTCACTATTACTTTGTATGTAGATTCTGGAAGAAGGTAGAGAAGCAATCTAGAAGATTAATACCACTGAGAATCCTACTGATATGTTGACAAAGGTGGTGACTGTGATCAAGTTCCAATATTGTTTGGACTTGATCAATGTTGCTAAAAATTGAAGATGGGTGCTTTGAAGTGCAGTTGAAGACACTACTAAAGATGAGTTTTGTGAGAGATTTGAAGAAATAAAATTTGCCAATATGGAGATTTGTTGAGTTGTCAAAAATTGTGGCTTATCCCACAATTAATCCCTTATCGAAAATTTATGGGAATGGTGGAGGTTCTTAGAGCTATAAACGAGCCTCCCCTCCTTAGTTAAATACATCTCAAAATTGTTTATCTTTCCTTAAGGAAAAAATTTTCTCTTTCATTGTAATATTTTGCTTGTATTATTTCCTTTGAAATAGTGAAATATTAATTTAATAGTATTTAAGGAAGTAAGCATAATTGGCCAAACTTTGTTAAATTATGATGTTCTTTATTTGTCTATTTAATAGTTATTGTTGGGCATAGTTGTAGTGAATTATTGTGTTATTAAATTACATATTTAGGAAAATTTTGTCTAAGGAGACTAAGTTTAAGTGAAACCCTTTATGACCCTTCCAACCTTTCCTGGACATTTACCTGGTGTGATTTTTTAGTACAATCATTCATACTCTATTCACCTGTGCAATAGTGCTCGAGGTGAATTTGTTATCACTGGTGGAAATTAACCCGAGTCTCTGCAACAACATATGGGAATCCATGACAAGTTTATCCATGTAAGGAGATTCTTCTGTTCAAGAGAAACTAGTTTGAGGATGGAGAGGAATATATTCCAATGATCATGCCCTCTTTTTCTTAAACAAATTGTAAATGATTAAAGAACAATTTAATATGAACATCATAGTGGACTGATGCATTCTCTCCTTGTCCTTTTACACCTAAGAAATGATCTCATGTAGTCAAACTTATATCCTTGGAATCTAGACTGCATATGAAAGAAATTGTAGAGAATACAAGAAGGAATAACGGAACACTAAAGATTTCGAAGACAAGAGAGACTGTGTGGTTAGAGGTAGTTGATTTGGTCTAAAAGAAGAAATGAATAGGTTGTTGACTTAGAGGATAATGCTTCAGTGCAAAAGCCAACCAGAGCAGTGACACAATAGAACTTAACGATCGACAAGTAAATATGGTAATGAGTAATAAAGCGGGAAAGGGTCTCTTGCACTTGGCATGATAGTTAGAGATATGCAAGAGCTATGTAGCCTGTAAGTGATGTGAAAACTTCAAACTTCTTTATGAGGAAAGAGTAAGTTAGATGAACATTAGATATTGGACGTCGACGTATAAATTCTATTATACGATACATTCGTAACATTTCAGTTATGATTTTGTCACTGGCCAATAGCTATTTTTAGGGTAGAGACAAACAAATATTTTTCAATAAAAAAGAGAACCCTACTGGCTGCTAATTCAAATCTATCCTTGGTTAACTTTAAAAGAAAATAAAGTATCCTTGATTTTTCATTTATAGACTAGTCTGATTTTAGGATTTGCCCATTTAATACGATGTCACTCTAAGGAGAAATAAACTCAATGGCTAAGCAGACCTAGATTGAACTCCATAAATAGTTAATAAAATGGTACTTAATTTCCATATTTGCGTTAGCACATAGATGCTAAAATGCAGCTAGTTGTAAATGGTATTGACATACTTGCTTAGGTATGGGTGGAGGAAACAGATCTTCTATTCCATTTATCTGTCCCACTCTGTTCCATGAAACAATTGGATATGCAACTTTAGAGGTGTAAGAAGTATATTTGAGAACTTATAAACTGAATCCTAAATTGGTGAATATCATAGTTTGGGCAAGAGATCTAATGTGGTGATTCACAAACAGATCCTGCTATGAAATCTTTGAATCTCATGGCTAAAAAGTCTCCTGGTTTTAGCTTATTTGGTTAATGTCTTTTTCACCTAAGGCTTCCTTTATTAATTGGTTGGTCATGAGATAAAGGCTACAACTAATGAAAAATATTTTAAGGCTTTGATAACCTTATGTTTATTGTGTCAGATGGTCCCCAAAACTAATGAACATCTATTTTTCTATTGATCCTACTCATATGTTATATAGTCCAAGATTCAACACTTGATGTACCTATTTTACACTGAAAAGGAATGGCCAACTATTATAGGCTAGGTTGCACAAACTATTAGATCCTTAAGACATGATATTCAAGTATTTAAAACTACTTTCTAGTGTTGCTATATACCATATGGAGGGAAAGGAGGAGTATACTTCACAAAGGCCTTGATATGCATTAATAATAATGAAAAGTTGGCAATAAGCAGTCATATGAAGAGCAGCTAGGGGTCGGAATGATAAACTTAGAGAGTGTTATGTAGTTAATGAATTGTAACTTTTTTTAACACTGTAGCTAGTTATTACTATTCCATTTATATGATTAATCTTGTATATTGCTCTTGATGTAAGCTTCAAAACTTGTTTACATATATATTTCATTCATTTTTTCAAAATTTTTTTGAAATAATGCTTTCTATTATAATTATTGAGAAGTTCTTTAGTTAGGAGAATATTATCTCCTATACATCTCCCTTCTGCGAAAGCTCCTTGGGTTTAATTGATAAGAGGCTTTAATACCACTAGAAACTTACTATAATTTTATAAATCGTGTTACATTAAAAGATTGGTCTAAACTCCTTCAAGGAACTAAGGTTTGACAACTTAGCATAAGACTTACAAATTTCTTGTTTATTTTTTTAAGTATTAATCTTTTGTTAAACAACTCAAGAACAACTTTTGTCATAATATGTTTGGCCAAATGCTGCGAAATCTAGAAGAGAGCATTAAACCTATGAAGGCCTAGAGCTATGTGAGGCTTGAGGCTAAATAAATCCATTTTAACACTAGAAGCACTAAATGGAAGGATTTGTGCATCTACATTAATTCTTAAAATTTTAACAGTGATGAAAGAATTAAGCATTTATAAGGAAGAAGAAAAGTTAACAAATGAACCTAGTGTATATGTGAAGTAATCAAATGTTTCTTGCAATAAATCGAATTGAGAGTGAACAATGGAAAAAATCATCTCGTAGAAAAGAAGTAATATTGTTATAGTTCTTTCTTAAAATAATTGATTTATTGAAGAAAGATGAATTTCAATCAACATCATTGAGCCATTATACCCTAGATCTTTATTTGAGCATAGAATAGTTAACCTATATAGCTTAGGTGTAAGCTAAAAAAGCAATATTTTGTTATCCCTAAACTATTTTATTAAAATGGTCAAGGTATAGGAGTTGTTGAGTTTAGACAAGTTTAGCTTTTGCTATAAGCACTACAAATTGAGTATTGCTATACTTTTATTAATTCAGCAATTTAAACTCTTCTTTGATTATTTGTAATGTTCTCATGCATATAAATGAGTGGAAGCTTTGGAATGAGTTGTTTAATGCCTTGGTAATGAACTTTTCAGAACCTTCATCAATTACTAAATGATTATTAAATTTGAAAGGAAAGGAGAATTTAAGCCTTAAGGACATGTTTCTAATGGAGATTAGAGTGTGATCTTAAAAGAAAGGATTGTTAAAGACTACATTTCTCTCAAGAAAGGTACTCAACCATTATGAATTGACCATAAATGTTAAGCTTATTCTCAAAAGCCACCTACTTTGTTTTCTGTTACTCCATGTAAAATATTAGCCTTCCATTTTGAGGTTTGTGATCTCAATACTGATTTTTTTTCTACTTATACATTTACCAAAAATATTTTGAGTAATTTTTAAGAAATATATTACCTATAACTTCCTAAAAATGTAAGGTACTATTGAAATCACCTAGTACTAACCAATATATTGCCCTCAACTTCCAGAGGATGTAAGGTACTATTGAAATCACCTAATACTAATTTATTTTATATATCTCCTAAAATTTACTCTGTAAGGCATTTCTTTGAAAGGAAAAACTAGAGATATAGATATATATTGCTTAAATGCAAAAATTCTCCTACAAAAGCTCCATATCAAAGTTAACAAGTTAATATGTAATTATAGAGTAAGTGATCCTTATTTTTTGTGATCATATGCTACTACTATTATTTTATTTTAATAGGAATAATGATTAAAGATAACAGACCATTTATTGCTCAAAAAGCCAAGGTGCTTGTAGTTTTGTTCTTTTAACTTAGTTTCTAGAAGACTAAGAATAACGTGTTTTATTTTATGGTGATAGTCTCTAAGAAGTTGGCTTTTAAGGCTGTTAAGCCCTCTCACATTCTAGGAAAGAAAATTAATTTAGAAGAGAGTTTTAGTTTTGATATGTATTCCTCCTTTTATATTTTCTTCTCAATATTAATTTGAATTCATTATCAAATTCAATACAAGAGTGAGTGTTGGAAGAGCTACTAGTGATTGGAATTATGTTCTCATAGTTGAAAGAGAAATCTCATCTATAATAGGCATTATTATTTCCTATTCTTATCCAATGTTGATAGAAGCTTGAGGTTCCATGGTACTTATATTGGAAGGGTTATCATATATTGGTATTGAGATCTCAAATTTCTACTATCCTTAATTGGCCCAGCCATGACCTAGTCTAGACCTATGTTGATTAAAATATGAGATTTCATTACACTTGTCTTTAATGGAATAACATTAATCTTCTGTTGAATATTTCCACCACTATTATTCAATGTTACTTCTAGGATAGTGCTGAAATTAAGCATAACTGGCTCTATAAAGTTCTCAGCCTAACTTTTCCCTTTATTCATAGTCCTCAACTTTTGGAGTGTTAATTCCTATAAGCTCAAAATAGTTCCAAGTCTAGAATCTCCCACATATTAGCTTCCAAATCTTACCTTGATGATGAACATGTGGTTTCTATTGATAATAAATTAAATTTGAGTCATTATAGAGCTCTCCGGCATTGTTGAGTCTCATTAAAGGAATTGCTTCTAAGAGTTCTTGATTAATCTCCACAATCACACAAATTTTGGAATTGCTAACCCTTCTCATACTAGATATGGCTTTATTGATTTTCATAAGTTAACCTATAAAGCTTGTAAGGTGATCGAGGCCTAATGTAATCTAGTACTTAAGTAGTATATTATGGATGCTGATCTAAAGAGGAATCTATTTTTACTTTAATGCTTCAAAATGAGTTCCATGTTTTCTATTTTTTAAGGAATATAAGCATATTGTAGTAATGTTATGGGCCACTATCTAGTAAAATTTTACCATTGTTTATTTGATCAAAATTAAACAATAATAGATTATTTGTAGCACCCCATTCTCGCAAGACCCGAACCTGACATCGATGGGTGATATCTGAGTTCGTGCCCCGTGAGGGTGGCGTGTTAAAATACTCAATCATTTATGAATTTGGTATTAATTTAATTTTTTATTTTTGACACAACAAAGAATACAATATGCGGAAACCGATACTTAATTTGGGCTCGCATTCATTCATAAACATTTTCAATTAACACAAAACCATTAACAAAATTTTCATTAGCCATCTGAGCCCTTTCACAAATGCAAAACACTTGAGTCATTTCGGAAAATAATTTTATACAAAAGGTTGCAGAATATACAATTAAATACAAAATAGAGAAATAAAATGTAGACGCCAACTGATCCCGACTTTTATCCTTTACTTGAATGCTGTAAGTATACTTCAGTTAGCCTAATGGGGTATTCTTCTGATCCTGAAAAATATTTGCAAATTTTGGATGAGTTTTGCGAACTCAATGAGTGACCATCATCGATGGCTCACTCAGTCACATAATACATAAATTCACATATTGCACAATTCACACTATTTCACTTTCACACTTCACATTCAATTCACTCAAACATTCATATT
>JANVCQ010024735.1:0-12223 GCA_025531925.1 Erythroxylum plowmanianum
ATATTGCATATTAGGATTGTTGGCTTCTTGGTTTTCAAAAGAAAGCAACTTTTGGAGATCAAAGATAGATATGAGACCATTCTTGGAAATTTTTGATTTCTTGTTTATGAAAAAGATTGATGTGCTAAATTGGGTTTCTTGGGTTGAATTACTAGTTTTGGGATCATTTAGTATCTTGTTTGTTTTGATTATGCAAATCACAAGATGAATATTGCAAATTGAAGGCAAGTTGTGCTTTGTAAGCATTGGAAGATTGAGAATTGTTTAGTGAATTGATTTTTCCATCTAGGGGTTTCTTTGTAAATGGTAAATTTGGCATTTTCTTAGTATTTCTAATTTTCATCACTTGTAATTTTTTTTCCACGTAATTCAAAGAAGAGTGAAGTAGACTTCTTCATTATTGTCACATGTTCTTAGCTAAGTTGTATTTGAAGACATAATGTTTCATATTATGAAAAATGGAAAATCTGCATATAGCACTTTTTATTTGGGTTGACAGTACTTGAATCTAGTTCCTTCTTAATACTTTAATTCATTGATCATCTTGACTTAAGCCCTTCATTTCAAATGGGTGGATTAGAATTTAGACTTTCTGAAAGTAATTTGTAGAGAAAGTTTAGTTTAGTATTAGACATTGTGAACTTATGAGTTTAAACATAATTCTGTTCACTTGTAAGTATGCTAAGAATTTGAGCTTTAGCATTATTATAAGCTTATGCTTATCTAACAACCCTTAACGCCTTTCCTAATATCCCACTTTGTGAGTTTTAGTCATTTGCTTGAACCTTTTTTTTAACTTCTCTTGGTGGATAGATTAATTATTGTTCTTTGGTGCTTTTGGTATAAAATATTGAGATTGAAAGAGAGGGCCTTATCCTACATCAAATTGCTTAACTAAGAAGTTATAGGTGAATAGATGAATAGCTCTTTTTTGTCCTATGAGTTCATATGTTTCAGGATTAGTAGATGGCTAGAGCTAGTCCACTTGAATCATTTCTTGTCAATCATATAGCTTTAAGTAGGAGAACTAAGAATATTAATATAATTTTGTAGTATCCACCCAAAGTTATAGATGCGGCGTCTTCAACTAACACTACATTAAATTCAAATAATGGTTATCTGGTGTGTTATTGTGGTTTGAAAGCTTTGTTAAGAACTTTATGGAATGATAGCAACCTAGGAAGTACATTTTATGGATTCCCCAAACAACCTGAAAGTTTATTTTTTGATAAGATAAAATTGTTTGTACATATGTTTAATGTTTTATGTTAATTATTAATTTTCTTTCAGGTTGGCGGATCTTATTTTTAAGTGGTACGATGACAAATTTAGTATGGGAGTTGTTGAAGTCATTCATAAATTGAAGAAAGAAGTAGGGTTTGTTAAAGAAGGAGGCTCAATAAATCATAATTGAATCACGGACAATGTTGAAAATTGAGAGCAAATAAAGCTAATGAAGGAAGATATTATTTTGTTGACAAAAGAGAAAAATAAGTTGAAATTTATTTTACTAATCATCGTAAAGGGCTTTTGCATTTATGATGAGTGTTATAAGATAGTTTGTTGTGGGCAAATGGAATTAAATTGTAGTATTTTATTTAGAACTTGAATTATGCAGAATGAAAAAAATCCTCATTTAAACTAAGTTGTAATATATTATTCTTTGTCTTTATTGTTTTGTTGTTCACGAAGATGCCTTAATGATGCCTAATTAATAGTTATAAAAATCTTTAACAGTTATATACAAAAGTGATTATATCACAATAAATAATTGGAGCAGTATATACAAAAGTGATTGGATCTATCCGTCCATATACCAAAGTGATTGAATCTATCCATCCATATACAAAAGTGATTAGATGTACTAACTAAAGTTTCAACAACATGTAGACAATAGTAATGTATAGTTTGGGAATCAACCATATTGCTTCCCTCATTTGCACTTGACTAAGAAGGTTGTCATATATTGGTTGATTCATTATGATCTCCTCCTCGTTACTTAGGTTTGTAACTGCTAGGAAGTGATGTTAGGTTGTCTTTTGAACCAATTTGAACCTTAGACCTTTTGGTTCAAAAGACAACTTGAATAAATGTAGATCAACTTCTCCATACTTTTGTTTACTACTATGCAAAGAGCTAGCAACCTACAAACATACATGTTATTAACAATATTCATTTGTGAAAGTTATCAATAATGTGATGAATGGTTATATACTTATAATATTGCTTTGTTAAGTTGGTATAACAATATGTTCAACTTGTAAAGAGACCTTAGAGATGACCTAGTAAATATGACATGAATATCATTGTTAGTTTGATAATCAAAGAATGTCATGAATGATTATTAGATATATGAAGCAATATATAGTAATCAAAGGATGTTTTATATCTATAGAGATTGCTGAGTAGGTTGAGTTAAGTCTTCATTCTTACATTTTTTGGCATTATGACCACAATTGCCACTATTTTACATTTTTGTACTTGACCCTTTTAAGTTAATTTTTTTGGATTTTTCAATTTATTAGGCTCATTTGCTCCCCTCTTTCTAATTGTTTTAGGTCTTCATGGCATAACTTTTTTTTGGTAGAGGGTTTATTACTTCTGCATCAATAGTAGGCCAAAAATTGCACCTGTAATAGGTGACAACATATAGTCACAATGCTAGGAATTTGGACTTCTTGTAGTAATCATCTACAAATGCCTTCGATCTTTGCTTGGAATAGTAAACAACAATTATAACATGCTTATAAGGATATCTATAAAGCTCCTATGCTCGACAACTACATGATTGGTGTTTACCAATCTTTACAATATGTATGCCATCACCCATAGACACTTCATATGCTCCATCACCATTCCAACCTATTCTCCACTGCATTACATGCTCCATCACCATTCCAAACTATTCTCCACTACATTATGCCTTTCTTATTCTTCTCTAATTTCTTCATAACCCTTTGTGCAATATCTAACTTCCAACCATGCACAAATTCCCTCATATATACTTGCCTCTTCATCACCACGATTCTAATGGTTTCAAACAGGTCGATAACTAGCCTATCTCTTGCTGGTAAGATCCATCCATTAAAAGTTTCACTCATATTGTTATTGACAACCAAGCATTTCGATTCAAGGATCGGTAACATCTTACCCACCTCTCTTTAGGATATTCAAGCAATGATGAAGCACATCAAGGTTTTATTTTATCCAGTCTTTTCAATTGCTTATTAAAATCTTCAACGTAAGTTGATTGTACACAATTCCAAAACTGCTTCTACAAATCCTTTCCCTTCCAATTTATATGCAAATTATGGTACATGTGTCTAACACACATTCAATGAGAGGAAGATGGTAATGTCTCTTCCACAACCCTAGTCAATCCTTATATTAATAGAAATGATTAAGTTAATATAAAATTTGTACAACAATAAACTATAAATCAATGAAGAATAAAATACTTTTTTGTATATCTGATATACGTGTAAGTCCCTCACCACTATCCATTCTAAGTCAAAAGCCAACATATTCATGAACCATGTCTAAGATCAGCATTCTCTACCTCTACAATAGCCTAAGCCCATGGATACATCCCTTCATTACCATCCTTCCCAACTGCACTCAATAGCTAGTCTTGGAATTCTGTCTTTAGAAAGCACCCATTAATACCAAAAATTGGCCTCAAATGCCTCCATCCTCTTTTCATAGCATCAAAGCAAATGTATAATCTTTTGAACTACACAAAAGAGATAAAGATGTATGAATAAATGAATAAATTTCATAAATATCATTGTCGATGATATGTAAAAATTTAATTTTGCATATATACCTGTAACAAACAAATTTCTTCATTCCTTGCCAGTTATAACTCTACTATTGATGATGAATTACTAATCGTCAACTCATGTATATATCCTTGTGGCTTGGCATATTCACGCATATAATCAATTGCCTCTCTTTTCTCAATCTCCTCTTTGATGCTTTGCACATACTTGAGTTAACAAATATATTAAGTTTTTCTTTGCATTCTTCAACCTTCTTTGTTGCTGAGATACTAAGCTTCTTAGGTATTCTTTCCCTAAAATGTCTCAAAGAAACTTAGCTTAAACCAATTTAGGTTTGTTGGTATTAAAATAACTATGCTCAAGATTGTATGTCTTCACTTTGAAGCACTGTCCATTCTTGTCAAAACCAACATAAAAATCCTATAAGCATCCCTCGATACACCTAACTTTGATCATATGACTTTCATTTTTTAAAAAACTTGACATTGTATCATGCTTCTACTTTTAAGAATATTAATGTTGTTGAAGCATTTTGCAAATTAGTGTGTATTTCGCAATTGCAGTAACTTTTTCTTAAGTAGACATTTTCTTCAACAGTCGTTGCTTTATTTTTAATTCTAAGTTAACTTTGTATCTAACGAACCTTCGATGTCATCTTTGCTGGAATCTTGCAATATTTAGATGTTAAGAGAAAAGTTTTGTCAAAAATTACAGAACTAATTGAATTAGTAAGATCCTTTCAGATGTTGTAGAATCATTTCTAAAAAAGTAAGTTTATTAAAAAGGTTACTTAAGAAAGAAACATTTTTTCTATAACAAACTTGTATGTGTTGACTTGAGATACACTAGAAGCATCAAAGTGGGTAAGGTTCGGCAGGAGCGGAAAGAGGAGAGACCTAAGAGCTTTCACATCAAATTAAGATTAAATAGTCGAGTCATCAAAAAAATTTTGGTGGAAAGCAAGTATGGGAATTATCTATATTTCATCAATTTACGAAAGTAAGATACTATAAATTTATGGCACGATACGTGAATCAATTTATATAAAATTTTACAAAATTTTAATTAAATTCTAACGATTTTAAATTTAAAAATTAACCCTTTAGTTTAATATTTATTCACAAAATAATATCAAAATTTTTGCTTGAAAATTAGTAAGAAAATTATCTAAATTTCATTAATTTAGTAAAACAAGATTCTATATTCTTAGCCTCTTAAACATGCACCGAAAGGTGATAGCTAGAAAAAGCTTGAGAACTTTCGCCTCTAAACTTTAAGGTATAATATTTAAACTAACTCTGAAAATTTTGTATGAAAATTTGAATCAAATGTAATGTTTTTAAGTTATAAATTAATCCTTAACTTTAACATCTATTTACAAATCTTTATCTTTGTTGCGTATTAACTAGATATATTTAAATTTTGCCATCAAAATGATAGCATCGATTACTTTTAGCCTTTAACTTAATGTGAAACAAGCCTTTAATTTCTCCAAATTGTCTTCACATATTCGTTATCATGTCCTAGTTTTGGATACTTTATGGTGATACTTTGTCAAAAGCATTTATTATCAATTTGGAATCATTCAAATTGTGTTGAAGAAGAAGGTGATCAATTTGAATTAGGGATCTGGCTGTTACTGTTGTGGTTTTAGAGCTCCTATTTTTCTTATAGCACCATTTGTTATAAGAAAAATATTTTTCTTATTGCACCATTTGTTAGGAGAAAGATCAATCAATCAATCTCTACCCCTTGTTTTTCTTTTGTTTTCCTTGTACACGGCCTCCCACTTTTGTCTCTTTTAGGTGCCGTGGTGCTCTCTAAGGGCAATATATATGTTGAGTTTGCTTACAAATAAAGATGAAATTGAGATATCTCTAAAAGCAAAGTTTATGCCAAGGAGGTATTTAATGGTCAGTAAAAGGAAAACCTTGTAAAAAGGGCTTTGATTATTTGTAGTATTTAAAACTAATTGAATTTATAGAAATATCATAAAAATACCTCTTGATTTAAAAAAAGTATAAGTTAAGCATATGTATTTATTTATAACGATGAAACTCGCAGTCTAGGTGAATATCACATTAATGCTTTGCGCTTTGACAAACAGATTAAATATTCAAAACTTAGAAGACAAATATGAGAAAGAGGAGCTTCAGCTGACTTAAACATTAATTCGAATTTGGGGTTTTTTTTTATTTTTTAAAAAGTTTGAATTCGGTCTCTTAATTTGCAGCATATAAAATTACTTCAATTCATTCCAATTAACTCATTTGATAAGCTAATAATTAGTAGCTTTGATAAAGGGAATCTCATTCCCACCCCTTTCTCATCTCTAAACTTAAGCTATGTAATACAATATGACTTACAATATAGAAAACTGATTTTATAAGAAAGATCTAAAAAAAAAGAATACCAAATAATCCTAATTATGTACCTACGCTATGGCTCTGTATTTATCAATGATTAAAAAATTTAACCAATTAGATCAGTTTAATTATAAAATTTTAAATTGCTCAACATTTTAGTTCGATTTACTTTAATAACTCTTGCTTTTAAAAACTAATCAGTTTATTAATTAATCAATTAATTTTTGTAAACTAATAAGTTCTTATAAATTAAAATAAATCAATTAATTTTTATTTAATAATATCTTTTTCATTTAAACTTTAAATTCTTCAATAAATAAAGACAATCTCTTCCGATCATATTTCAAATTCTTTTATTTAGTTCAATCATTAATAGGTTTTATAATGGTTTAATATCGATTAAACATTTTAAACCTTAAGCTTCTTGCTTTACTAATTTAACTTTCAATTTGATTTTTAAAATAACGGTATTTATATTGTTTGGCCCTGACAGTGCTAGTTTCTTGGACAAAGACTGAACCAGTTTTGGTTTGGTAGTAATCTTCTTAATGAATCGATATACTTCTATGGAAGGACTTTCATGTCAAAAGCTAATAATGGAAGACTAGCAAGTCATCGGAATTTTTCATGGAAAATCTGTCAATGATATTATTTAAATTTCATTTATTTTTATAACTAAATAGTTTATCGAACTAGAGTCTCTCATTTATGAAGAATTGTTTATTTTAATAAAGGATGACGAATCAAAAAAGAAGTTTTTTTATTGTTATGTTTTGAAAAACAAGAGGTTTATACTGATGAAGAAATGTTTATTTTATCATATCTTTGATATGTACAGAAAGGATATTTATACTGATGCTAAGGACAACTATTTGCTACTGTGTGTGGAATCTGTAACAGAAGAACATTCTAAGACTATATACAAGAAGACAAGAAATAAAATTTTGGGTCCAGATCTGTGCATGTATCTATGGATGTATGAAGTCATTGAAAGTCGTTGTTGGGTCAGTCCACCTCCATAGTTGATTGGGTCCATCATTTTCAATCCACTGAGGTCATCATTTTCAGTCCACTTTCATTTGATTTTATCCATTAGTTTCAGTCCACTTCCACATTTGACGTAGCCCTCTTATCACGCCCCCTCAAGTCGGAGCTCCGGAGAGGCAAACGGACCCGCACTTGAAAACTAGGGCTTCGAAGACGTATGTGGTGAGAGGCTTCGTGAATAGATTCTCAAGTTGATGTCGGCTGCGTACGTGTTGGAGATCGAGAAGACCTGAGTTTGCCGCATCATGCATAAGATGGAGATCGATCTCCAGGTGTTTGGTTCGTTCATGAAAGACGGGGTTTCTTGTGATGTAGATCGCTGCCTGATTATCGCAATATAAAGGTATGGCTCCTTCTTGCTTCACCTGAAAACACTGTAAGAGTTGAATAATCCATTTTAACTCACACGTAGTTGAAGCTAAGCTTCTGTACTTGGCCTCTGCTGTGGATCTGCTGACGGTGGTTTGTTTTTTTTGTTTTCCACGATATGGGAGATTTTTCGAGAAATATGCAAAACTCAGTCAGAGATCATCAACTGAAAGGACTACTCGCCCAGTCTGTGTCGGAGTAACTGGTGAGTTGTAGGCTGGAATATGAGGGGTAAAACAAACTTTGATGTTGTGTTCCTTTGAGGTACCTGAGGATGTGTTTTACGCCCCTCCAGTGTGGCTCTCGCGGCGACTGCATAAATTGACTTAACTATTATGTGATGTAGGTAAGATCGGGTCTGGTGAAACTCAAGTATTGAAGTAAACCCACAATCCTTCTGTAGAGTTCGGGATTGTGGAGAAGTTCACCCTCATCAGTGGTAAGTTTTTTTCCCGAAACTATGGGTGTTATGCTTGGCTTACAATTGAGTAGATTTATTTCTTGTAAAATGTCTTTTATGTATTTGCCCTGACTGAGTAGCATTCCTTTCTCAGATCTGGCTATTTCTACCTCTAGGAAAAACTTCGCATATCTTAGGCCCTTAATTGTGAATTCTCTATGCAGTGAGTCCTTAATATGGTTTAAGTGTTCCTCGTTCGCACCAGTAATAAGTATGTCGTCCACATAGACGAGGATGGCAATAAAGTTGTCATCCTCTCCCTTAGTGTAGGGGCAATGGTCTGCCTCAGCTTTATTGAAACCCAAACTCTTTAATTTTGTGGTCAATTCTCTATGCCATTGCCTACCCGCTTGTTTGAGTCCATAGATGGACTTCATCAGTTTGCAAACCTCCCCCGCCCTAGGTTTTACATAACCTTGTGGTGGTATCATGTAAATTTTTTCCTCCAAGTGGTCGTGGAGATAAGCATCATTAATATCACATTGTAGTATAGGCCACTTTCTAATTGTAGCTATAGCTAGGAAAGTCCGAATTGTCATAATCCTAGCGACTGGGGAGAATACCTCTTAGTAGTCTACTCCTTCCCTTTGATTGAAGCCTTTTGCCACCAGCCTTGATTTTAGCTTATCAACAGTACCATCTGGGTTGTGCTTCACCTTGTACACCCATTTTGATGTTATGGATTGTTTCCCCTTAGGTAATTTGGTCAATACCCAAGTCTGGTTTGCTTCTAATGCAGCTAGTTGTTCATTCATGGAATTTACCAATCCCACTAAGTTTCTTACTATTTCATAAGACAAAGGTTCGAAAGCAGTGCATATATTACCTATAAATTCCTTATATCTTAGTGTGTGCAAGACCCGGAAGGCTAACTCCTTGTCTTCTGGCATCCCTGCAAGACCACAAACTTGTGATGTTATGTTAGCAGAATCGGAGATAGAAGTGGAGTGAAGAGCAGAGACATGGTGGACATAGTCATCAAGGTATCTTAGTGTGGTATGAGTTCTCTAGCTTATTCTGATATTGTGGTTGATGGTAGTTTCTGAATTGGTGATAGGGCTAGGTTGAGGTAGTGTTTCTTCGGTTCTTAATGAAGTATCTATATGTGGTGTGTTTAATGAGCTTGGTATGTCACTGAACGTGTCTGAACCATTATTTGTGGGGCTGTGAGGGAAAAGTGGTACTATGTTTGGTTTGGGGTTGGTCTGTGGGTTGGCAAAAGGAAAGGTGTCCTTATGAAAAGTTACATCTCTTGAACTGAAAATAGTGTTTGTGCTAATTTCCATGACTTTGTAAGCTTTGAAGTCTGGCATGTACCTTAGAAAAATGCATTTTAAAGCTCTAGGGTCCAATTTGGTTCGGCTAGGTGTTTTATCAAGAGTAAAGCACAAGCACCCAAATACCTTTAAGTGTTCATAAGTTGGTTTTCTTCTATGTAACGTCTCATAGGGTGTTGTCCACTACAGGGCCTTTGTAGGGATTCAGTTAAGGAGGTAGGTGGCAGTGAGGAGAGCTTCACCCTAGTATTGTTTAGGTAGGTTTGTTGTGAACAATAGGGCTCTGGTTATTTGCAATAGATGTTTATGTTTTATCTCTACTACCCCATTTTGTTGTGGGGTATATGGACAACTTTTCTGATGAAAAATGCCCATGTCTGCAAAGAAGTTTCTGCATTCATTGTTTATAAATTCTCTCCCATTGTCTGTTTGTAACTTCAAGACTTTTGCATCATATTGCTTTTCAATGGTTTTGATAAACTGAGCTATTGTGGGATATGTGTCGTCTTTTTGTTTAAGTAAGAAGGTCTAGGTGGCTCTTGAGTAATCATCTACGATGGTTAGGAAAAATTGGGCTCCATCTAGAGTGGGTATACTATAGGGTCCCCATAGGTCCAAATGTAGGTGTTCAAAGGGCTTATTGGTTCAGATTTCATATTTTGGAAAGGGTTTTTTATGTTGTTTTGCCATAGGACAAATTTGACACTCAGATGAGAGATAATTTGAAAACTTGATCTCATTAATATGTTTCAGTTTTTCTTTAGAAATATGTCCCAACCTACTATCCCAAACATCAAGAGAAACAGAAACATTGAGAGCAACATTCCTAGTATTGTAAAAATCTAGAGAAGGACCTTTCAAGGTTCCTGAGTTTTTGGTGGTCAGCTCATACAATACACTTCTAGCCTCAATGGTTGCCACAACACCATCAGTCCGTAGGTCCTGCAAAAATAGCTTATTAGATACAAAAATTGCAGCAATGCCATTCTGTGTAGTGAGTTTATTTACAGATAATAGGTTCTTGAAAAAATTTGGAATATGCAGAATCTCATCAAGAGTGATCTTGTCACCAATGCTAGTCTGACATATATGCTTTATTGGCTGCTTGGTGCCATCTGGTAGTGTTACTGGTTCATATATGTTGTTTTTCTCATGTTTATTGCAATAGTCTAGGTTGGTGACCATGTGTGACGATGCTCCCGAATCAACCAACCATATGCAATCATTATCTGCATTATGAATATGAGTATGTTTTAGGCTGTTACCTACAAAGTTTGCCAACCTGCCTAATTTTACCTCTCCAGTAGCCTTTCCTTTGATGGCTTTAGATATTTCCTATTGTATGAAGATGGCTAGGTCTTGTGGGATCTATCCAGCCTTCTCAGTGCACTCACTAGTTTCTTGTTGGATGTCTGTAGGAGTATCACTACTTATGGCTAGGTGAGCTTTATTTTTCTGCCCCGTTAGTTCCTTATACCAGTCAGGCACCCCATGTATCTTGAAGCATGTCTCTATGGTATGGCCTGTCCTCTCACATTTTTCACAGTATTTATCTGCTTTTTTAGTGAAGGGTTTTCTCCCAGTGTTGTTGCTATTTCTGCTTCCTCGTTTGAAACTTGGGTTGGAATGTTGCACCATCATATCTACATTCAAGTTTCTGTTGTTGTTAGCATTTACCATCCTTTGTCTCTTGACTGTTTGCATCATGGCAAAGGCTCTATTCACCATGGGCAAAGGTTCAATCAGCATAACCTGATTTACTTCATGCTCATATTCCTCATTTAGGCCCATCTAAAACTGTACTAATCTGTGTGTGTTTTCTTTGGACATAATTGCTTTGACAGCATCACAAGTGCATGTAGGTGTTGGATCTAGGCTACTTAGATCATCCCAAAACTTCTTTAACTTTGTATAATATACAGAAATGATAAGATTACCTTGTTTGAAAGAACTGAATTCCCTTTCTATTTGGTATAGCATTGGTCCGTTAGCTTCCCTAAATCTCTCTCTCAGTTCCTCCCAAAGTGCCCTAGCAGTGAAGAATGACAGGAAGGCATCACTGAGCTCCTTGGTCATGGAGTTAAGGTATCCAGGATTTAACTATGGAATCTGCCCTTCTCCATCTGGTAAGCAATGCTATATCTTCTATTGGTTGCATGCACATTCCATCCACAAAGGAGAGTTTGTCTTTGGCGCATAGAGCAATCGTCATTGATTTGCTCCAAGTTAGATAGTTGTTACCATGGTAACAAGGATAGCACTTGGGTTTTCAGTATTTGTAATGGAGTATTTTTCTAAGTCTGGATTACTATCATCACTTTCAGCTGCATGTGACAATTTTGGTAAATGGGTATCGTAACTTACATCAAACCTTAGTCTCTGATACCATGAAAAACAAGAGGTTTATACTGATGAAGAAATGTTTATTTTATCATATCTTTGATATGTACATAAAGGATATTTATACTGATGCTAAGGACAACTATTTGCTATGGCTATTTGCTACTACGTGTGGGAATCTGTAACAGAATTGACAGCTAGTGCAATTCTGTTACAGGAGAACATTCTAGGACTATATACAAGAAGACAAGAAATAAAATTTTGGGTCCAGATTTGTGCATGTATCTGTAAATGTGTGAAGTCATTGAAAGTCATTGTTGGGTCAGTCCACCTCTATAGTCCACTGAGTCTATCATTTTCAGTCCACTGAGTCTATCATTTTCAGTCCACTTTCATTTGATTTGATCCATCAATTTCAGTCCATTTCCACATTTGACGTAACCCTCTTATCATGTTTAATTTTAAAATAAGATAATTTAGTTTTGGTTCAGCCGGATTCTGGCGAGATGGAACGTTGCCGTTTGGATCCATGAGATGATTGTCTTCTACGCTGAGATCCCTGCAAAACAAAGAAGGCGTGTC
>JANVCQ010024745.1:0-12223 GCA_025531925.1 Erythroxylum plowmanianum
CATGAATTAGGAGTCAACAAGTGCATAACTACTTAAGAAAACAGGGCCAATTTATAGTATAAATTTGGCTCAATCAGTTAGGTAGTTGAAAAAGTTTAAGTTGCATTAAATGAGGTATGTCAATTTTGGGTTTTTGGTTCTAGTTCAGGGTTTTCGTAGCGACAAAGCCAATGGTTTGCCGCAGCATAATTAATCCGAAGCTTTTTATTTTCACTGGCGTGGTGAGTTCGCCGCGGTGAAAATACAAATGTAGGTTCACCGCGATGAAAGTTAAATCATTCGCCGCTGCGTAAAAATCCTGAGGGGTCCAGGGGATTTTCTTGCATGTGTTCGTCGATGTCCGCCTTTGTTTTCGAGGGAGTTTTCTTCTAAATTTTAAACTTCTAAGCCTCCCTCCACGTTCGAGCCTCATAATCCCATGTTCAATGTTGGGCTCCGAAAAGCATTAATGCTCGCGACCATAATTAATTTGTCTCGGCTATGAACATTAACTTACGACAATGATGATTGTCATAGGTGCCTATGAAAATTATGTCATGGTTGTGACAGCCCAGGTCATGCCCATGACACTTCCCACTTATCCCTTTACAACCTAATTTTTACTATAAAAGCTATGTTTTGTGACTGCAAGCACATCTTTTGAAAAAAAGAAGCGATTTTGTAATTCTTACTTTGGGTATTGACATCTCTAAAGGATTCGTGGCTCTTTCTTGGAGTTTGATGGAGATGATGGAGAGTCAACCTTCCCGATGCCTATTTAGAGGTGAAATTGAGATCGAGAAACACATTGGAGCATATCATCGTTGTGTGTCATTTTCTTTCCCCCTTTTTGGATTGCTTACATTATCTTGTGTTTATTGATTGGGTATTCTCTAAGAACGATTTTGATGCTTTATTAGACTAATTTTCATGAAAACTCATTGTTAGAACTTGAATATGATATGTAATAGTCGTGTTTGAAGTCATATATGGCAACTAACGGTATTGAATCCTTAGGGATAATGTAACCTATATGAAATAATCCAAGCTTGTGTGATTATTGCGTAGATTGGTACGTTTCTCTCATTCATAACTTAGTTGTATGATTAAACTTAAAATGCTTGTTCTAGGTTATCCAATAGTTAGCATTAGTTAAAAAGCTTGTTTTAATTAACTATGGCCTAAGGAAAAATCAGGATTAAAAAAGCATAATATTAATTCACGACCAATAGTTTGGAAATAGGAGGAAGATAATGTAATGACGTATGTTAAAATGTGAGTAGGTTGAGATTAGACCAAAGAACTGGGTTTTACACACCTTTATCATTCTTGTCATTTTAACTATTTTTGATAAATTGTTTGTGTTAGTTTAATTTCATTTTTATTATCTCAATTGCATCAACTCAAAATGCCCTGTTTTTATTTCTTTTACATCAATTATTTTCATTGCGAGAATTAACCAAACATTCCCTATGAATATGATCTTAACTCACTATAGTTACAAATTTCTAATGTATAGAGTTAAGTAAATTTTGCAGTGCACTCGACACACACTATCAAATTTTGATGTTGTTTCCAGGGAGTGTGGTGATTTAATTTTCGTTATTGATTTTCATTGGTGTTTTTTTATACATGTCCATTTATAATAATTTCTTTTAGTTATTTTATGATCTTTAAACATTTGTTAGTATTGGTGTATGGAAGTTACTAGATCTCCTTATAGAGAACTTGTACAATTTGATCTGAAGATTAAAAGGACATTATGGAGATTAAGAAGGGAAACAAGAACAACTTCTAACGTAGAACTAAAACTCAAACCCAAAGAAACAATGGTAAATATAAGAATGTTAAAGGAGTTAGCTGCACCAGACCTAACCTAAAGACCTTTACAGATTAAATTTTCAAATTTTTCTAAGCATGTTATTTTTAAGTTTAAGTGGGGATTAATATATTTGTTACCTAATTTTCTTGGTCTTGTAGATGAGGATGCGTATAAGCATCTCAAGGAGCTTGATGTGGTTTTCTGAGCATGAAGCCTCTAGGAGTGAAAAATGAGCAAATCATATTAAGGGCTTTCCTGTTCTCACTAAAGGATGCAGTGAAGGATTGGTTGTTTAATTTAACTGCTGGGAGTGTGAATACTTGGCTAGAAATGAAGAGACTATTTTTGAAAAAAATTTCCAGCATCAAAGACAATAAGTATTGGAAGGAAATATGTAGCATAAAACAACATAATGGAGAGTCCCTTTATAGTACAGGGAGCACTTTAAAAAATTGTGTGCCAGTTGTCCTCTCCATAACATTCCAAAGCAACTTCTTGTTTAGTATTTCTATAAAGGATTGCTACCGATAGAGATGAGTTTGGTTGACACACTCACTCCCATTGAAGCCAAGATTCCACTTGAGTGAATGACCACTAACACTCAATAATTCGACACTCGCAATGATGTTCAATGTATAAATGAGGTAAGTACTTCATCTATTGAACATCATTTAGAAGAGCTAACATCTTTTTTAGATAGATTACAATTGGATAAGCACAAGTGAAAGCATGCAGAATGTGTTCAAAAATGAGCCATCCAATTGATGAGTGTCTGACACTACAAGAAAGAAGTATGGAATATGTGAATGCAGCAAGAGGGAACTTTCCTAATCAATGCAACCCTGTACTCATAGACGTATAACCCATGCTGGAGGGATCACCCCAACTTGAGCTATGGAGTGAACATGCAAAAAAAATTACTTCTAGAATCGACCATAAGGTTCACTTCAATTTCAACCAAGGCCATAAGCCTCTTCTCTCTGGTCAGGTAAATCTTTGGATGACTTTATCAAGACTTTTACTGATAACTATCTTTAGTTTCAATAGAATATATAGCAACAACTTCAACAGGGTATATAACAATTTCAGTAGGAATCAAAAGCTAGCATACAAAATGTGGAGAACTAAATGGGTTAGACGGCAATGAGGCTCAACCATCTAGAATCACAAAGTGGAGGAAAATTGTCATCTCAACCCGAGGTTAACTCGAAGAATGTTAGTGTTATAACCCAAGGTTAACTCAAGATGGAATTTGATTGGGAATTGATTCATTTTAATATTTTTGAGGCCATAAAACATCCTCATAATGATTATTATAATATCTCTATCGATGTGATTGATCCTATGGTGTAGGAAATATTAAGGTTGAGTTGAAAGGATCATTTAATAATAGTTTTGACGGAGCATATGGAATTAGAAGGCAACAATGATGTTAAAGTGGGAGAAGAGCTGGTTGAAATGGAAAATGCTTTGGAATCATTGGGGAAATGTCCAAGAAGGTATGATTTGGTGCCCATGTAGTTATCTAAATCTTAACAAAAGTTATTACCTTCTAATGTACAGGCACCCGAAGTGGAACTAAAGCTACTTCCCACACACTTTAAGTATGCCTATTTAGGAGATAAGTGGACTTTCCCAGTTATCATTTTAGAGAAGTTAACTTCGACTCAAGAATATAGGTTAGTTCAAATGTTAAGGGAGCATAAGAAGGCCCTTCTATATGGATGCATCATATTCTATTAGAGGAGGATGCCAACTCCATAAGGTAACCTTAACATAGGCTAAATCGTCCGATGATGGAAGTCGTGAAGAAGGAAGTGCTTAAGCTCCTCAATGCTGGGGTTATTTACCATTCTTTTCTTAGACATGCAAGTTTTTATCATCGATTTATCAAGGACTTTTCTAAGATAGCCAAACTGTTATGCAAGTTGTTAAAACAAGATGTGTCCTTTGAGTTTGATGATAAGTGTAAGGAAGCATTCAACAAACTTAAGGAGCTTTTGACATCACCACCAGTGATTCAACTGTCAAATTGGAGCCTCCCCTTTGAGATCATGGGTCATGCAAGCGACTATGCAATGGGGGTGGTTCTAGGACAAAGAGTGGGAAAAGCTTTGCATGCCATATATTATGCTTCAAAGAACCTTAATCCAACTTAATTAAATTTTTCGACAACTAAAAAAGAACTTTTTTGTTGGTTTAGAAAAATTTTGATCATATTTGCATGGTGCTAAAGTAATTATTTTTTTTCTGATCATACAACTTTATGATGCTTACTTACAAAGAAAGATGTAAAACTAAGACTGATCAAATAGATTATCCTTTTTCAAGAATTTGATTTGGAGATAAGAGATAAAAGGGGGCAGAGAATGTGGTGATCAATCACCTCAACTATTTGATCTAAGAAGAAGATGACATCCCTTTCCGAGAGACATTTTCAGATGAACAATTATTTTCTATTGTTGTGACACCATGATGGTATGCAGATATTGTGAGTTTCTTAGTTACTAACAAATTACCTAGTGGTTTGTCAATGGCCTAGAGGGATAAGTTGAAGAATGAAGTGAAGTACTATGTTTAGGATGATTCGTATCTTTAGAGGCACTATGCAAATCAAGTCAGAGGTGTGTACCTAAAAGTGAAACACTCTCAATCTTAGCCTTCTGCCATTTGTATGCATGCAAAGGACACTTTGGAGTAAACAAGACTACTCATAAAGTTTTGGAGAGCTGTTTCTACTGGCCCTAATTATTCAAAGATGCATACATCATTTGCAAGTTATGTGACAGATGCTAACGGCTAGGTTATATGTCTCGTAAGGATCAATTGTCAAAAACTCCTATTCTTTTCTGTGAATTTTTTGACGTTTGGGGTACTAAATATAGAGAACCTTTCTCTCCCTCTTTTGGTTTTAATTATATATTTCTTACCGTCAATTATGTTTCTAAATGGGTGGAAGCTAAAGTCACTAAAACTAATGATACAAAAGTTGTTGTAGATTTTGTTAAAGCTAACATCCTTTCTAGGTTTAGGATGCCAAAGGCAATCATCAGTGATAGGGGAACCCATTTTTTCAATAAGGTAATGGAAACACTATTCAGGAAATACCACATTATGCATAAGGTTTCCACATCTTAACATCCCCAAAATAACGGATAAGTTGAAGTGTCAAATCATGAAATCAAGTCAATCTTGGAGAAAACAATGTAACCTAATAGAAAGGATTAGAGCATAAGGCTAGATGACACATTATGGGCCTAAAGGACTATTTATAAAATACCAATCGGGATGTCTCCATATAGATTGGCGTTTAGTAAGCCATGTTACATTTTGATGGAGTTGCAACACAAGGCGTATTGGGCTATAAAAAGAAGCAACATGAGTTTGGATGATGCAGGTGTATATAGGAAGCTACAATTGCAAGAGTTGGAGGAGATGTAAAATGGCTCATATTAAAACGCAATTATATATAAAGAGAAGACGAAGGCTTTTCATGATAAGAAGATTTCAAGGAAAAGTTTCGTTATGGGTCAAAAAGTGCTTCTATATATGAATTATGAGGTTTTGATAGATTAATTTTTGGAGTTTAATTATTATGTCTATGTTAGTAGGATTTATTCCATTGGATTGTTGTATTAAAAGTGGTAAGAATACATGAGGGCAATTTTGGCATAACACTTAAGCATTAAAATCATAAAGCATGAAAGGAAGGGCAAAGTGGCTTTTAGCACTCATTAAGGGTAGAATAGGAAGGGGAAAATGTTGTCTTGCTTTTGAGAGGAAGAAAAACATGAGTGAAGAGAGAAAAAAGTAAGTGTTTCATGGAGAAGAAAGAAAGAAGAGAGGAAGGAATATGGCTTCATCTTTTCATAGTTTTTAAGAGGGATTTGAAGGGAAAAAGTAAGAGGAAGAGAAGAGCTTCCATTTGAGCCAAATATCTTCCTATTTGGTGAAGAATCAAGGTAAGTTAAATTTTAATCCTTTGGATTTGTGGAAGGGTTTTGATTCATGAAGCTTAGGAAATGCACGGGTTTAAGTATTCAAGGATCAATTTTAGTGAATATGTTTTCTTTGGGTTTCCAATTTGAATTCCTATTAAATGGGATTTTTTTCATTGTTAAAGAAAATCAAGAAAGGCAAGAGGAGTAAGAGGAGAGGCATCCTTAAACAAAATTTTAAGCAAGGAATTCAAGGTGGGTTTCATGTTTATAATTGAGTAAATAAGCCATTAATGTTTCTTGCAAATAAATGGAATTTAATGTTTTCAACTACTTTATAAATGTGAATTTATTGCTCTTTAAATGCTTTGAGAAAGTGTTACATGTTTATGGTGGAAATTTATAAGCCATAAACATTTTTCAAATCAAGAAAGTTAAATGTTTTCAATTGTGTTATAAATGTTGCATTTATTGCTTCTTTGATAATTTGAGAAATTGCTACATGTTTGGTATGTGAATTGTGTGGATGATATATGGAAAGAATGTGAAAATGGATTTTGAAAGGATATTATGTTTACGCAATCAAGTTTTCGAAATGTACAATTTTGGGCAACAAGTTTACAAGTGGTGAAATGCATAATTATGTGGGTTTGTGATAGTTCGTTCTGTTATGTCAAATACATTTTGACTTTATTAAAGGCTTCTCTCACTTGCTCGTTAGTGGCGTGGAGCTCCTTCTTGGATTCCCTCATGTTTACGACTATGCAAGACTATTATGTTGGATTATGTTAGTACGTTCTATTCACGACTACACAAGATCATTATGTGGGAATGGGTTAGTACGTTCTGTTTATGGACCTACCCAAATCATTTCTGATGTGATTATGTGTTTAGAATCTATTGACAAGTTTGATGAATGCATGATTTATGTTGCTTATAAATTGCTTGATAATATGAGAATTTGGGAACTATGTGTTTTATGGATTTTGATGCAAAGTGAGTATGACATTGAGAATTTCCAATGGTTTTGCTTATTTCTAATTATAAATTTGTTACCTACAAGGTTTTATGCTCACCCCCATTCTCCTTCCTATATTCAGGTGATCAACAAGAGATCGAGTAGTCAATAGTCACAGCATTACTCCAAATTTGCATACTTTTGTATTTTAAGCTAGATTTTGTAAATACAAGGCTTTAGTCACATTTCAAGTATTCTTTGTTAAAGTATCTTAGTATTTTTGGATTATGAAGCAAATGATGGATTGTGGTTTGAAATGCCCATTAAAGCTTTGTAAACTCTTATATTTTGATGTTAATGAGATCCATTTCATCTTGCTCATGACTTTCTGGGTTTGGACATTGCAAATTTCAAGTTTTTCATAGGGGTAAAAATTTATGCTCTGACTTCAGGGGAAAAACTATATTAATATAGGTAGAATTAGACAAAGTTGTCTTCATGGAAGTTGTAGCTTATCCTCTTAGCTTTCCAATGGTATATAGTTTGAAATTTTTGGATAGAGTTATTATTATTACATGATAATGGGTGTTGGCAGTCTGCAGCACTATCCTTGATAGGTTTTCTATCTGATCTTCAGAGTTCACCGCGATAAAGCCAAAGTACGCCCGTCGAACTTTTCTGAAAGGGTCTTCCTTCAAGTTCACCATGGTGAAGTCAAAAGTTGGTCGTGGTGTGTTGAGTCAAGAGGATTTCACTTTTATTAATTTTGATGACAATCAAATAATAATAATCTTAGAAATGTATGAACTGTTTTGATAAATTTGTTAAGAGTCCATAACAATGTAAATAACACTTAGTCAACTCAGAAGGTGCGCAGTCAACAACAGACGAAGCGTTACACCAGACAAAGCGTGATACCAGATGAAGCACGATACTAAACGAAGCACAACAACAGACAAAGTGTTACACCAGACGAAGCGCTACATCAGACGAAGCGCGCACCAGAAGAAGCAGAATAATAAACAAAACAAAGTAAAAGAAGAAGCATTATTCTAGACAATACAAAAGGAAGATATTCTAGAACGTCAAATAGTTAGTTAGTTGGAGTTAGTTATAGGACTCAACTATTGACCATTTCTAGAAGAGTTATAAGTAGTTTTCAAGAAGATAGTTAGAGACTTAGGCTATAAAAAACTAGTTCTAGTCGAAGACTAAAATAATGAATGCTTTTACGATAGCAAAAATTATGTATTCAAAGTGCGAAAGAATTGAACAAATACATCTATAACCTAAAGTTCAAAAATGCTTTTCTTAGAGAGAGAAAGGAAGGCTAAAGCTTAGAGAGGCTAACATAGTTGATAAAGAATACTTTGTGAGAGAGAGACCTAAAGAGGCTCTACAAGTGTAGAAAGAATACTTGTAAAGTTAGAAGAGTATAGTGAAATCTCATACTAACTTTGAGGGACTGCACGTAGCACAAAGTTTGGGATGAACCAGTATAAAATCACAACGTCTATTCTCTAACCCTTATCTTTTAATTTTCTTGTCATTAGACGAGTAGATAATATTACTTATGGTTGCATTGCCTATCAACTTTAGCAAAGTGTTTTAGTAATCATTTGAATTTTCGTAAAGAAATTCAAAAAGTCTTAAAAGATCAATATTTTCAAAAAAAATTACATAATCCAACCCCCCTTCTTGTGTAGTTTACATATCATATTGGATTTCTCTATTAACAAGTGATTTACTTCAGTTGGTATCAAAGTGAGGTTTCTAAGAAACACTATCACAAAGTGAGTACAAAGATCCGTGACTGAATCACAAGTTTTTATAGCTGAAGGTACCTCGGTCACAAGACCTCCTGCATTCAATGGTGAGGATTATCATTATTGGAAGGACAGGATACGACTCTTCATGGAATCCACACATATTGATCTTTGGGATATCATCGAGATTGGTCCACATACACTAAGAGATGATGAAGGCAATATCATCTCTCTTAACAAATAGTCAGTCGATCAGAAAGCTTGATTTTAGTTGAATTCGCAGGCCAAATTCTTTCTAAGTTTTGCCCTAAGAAGAAGTGAATAGGACAAGGCTCATGGATGTGTATCTACAAAGGAGATGTGGGACACATTAGTCATTGCACTTGAAGGTATAAATCAAGTGAAAGAGTCTAAGATCAGTATTCTTGTTCATCAGTATGAGCTGTTCAAGATGAAAGATGAGGAGATTATTGATCACATGTTTAGACGATTTCAAACAATTGTTAATGGACTTAAAGCTCTTGGGAGAATCTACGATAATCAAGATCATGTTAGAAAGATTCTCAGAAGTCGACCTAAAAGATGGAAACCCAAGGTTATAGTAATAGAAGAGGCCGGCCAAAGACTTAAGCAAGTTGAAGCTAGATGAATTGCTTGGTTTACTGAAGATACATGAAGTAGAGCTTGATGCAGAAGATAAACCTAGAAGAGATAAGTCTGTCGCATTAAAGGCTAGTCAAAAGAATCAAAAGAACCAAAAAAATAGACGCACATCTTTAAAAGCATCAAAGATTGAAGAAATCAAGAATGTTGATGCCAGTGAATCTGATGAAGATTCAAGAGAAGATGATGATGAACTATCCTTCATTTCTAGAAAGATTAGGAGGATGTGGAAAAATAAAGTGAAAGGAAATAAAGACTTTTCTTTTAAGAAGAATAGCAAAGAAGAAGCCAAGAATGAGAAAACATTTATCATCTGCTACGAGTGCAACAAACCAGGACATTACACGTCTAAATGTCCATTGCTCAAAAGAAAACAAAAGAAAATTTAAAAAAAACAAAAAGAGCATGATGGCAACATTGGAAGATTTGGACTCATCCAAATCTAACTCCGATTCAGAAGCATCAGAAGAAGCAAATATATGCTTGGTAGTTGAAAAAGAATGTGACGATGAGGTAACTTCTAACTTTAATGATCTTCAAGAGGCATATTTAGAATTGTTAGAAGATTCACATGCTATATTAAAGTAATATAGGATTCTAAAAAAAATTTGTTGAAAGCTTGAAGAACACAAAAGTGTTAGAGAAAGAAAACATCTGCCTTAAGAAACAAGTAGAGGTTTAGGGTTTACTAACAGTAATTTTTGTTATAATAAGAGTTTTGTTCCTAGAAGAAAGAAAAAGAAGCAATATTTTTATTATTCAAGGAATTATTATAAGTCTAAACTGAAAGGACCCAAGAAAATATAGGTACCTAAGAAAGACATAATATATACTGTAGATCTCCCTTCTTGGAAAAAGCAACTAGCACCAATGGTACTTGGACAATGGATACTCGTGACACATAACGGGAAGAAGGTCTATGTTCCTAGACCTCCAAAATAAACAAGAAGGATCAGTAACTTTTGGAGACAACCAGCAGGGCAAAATAGTAGGAATTGGCAAAATTGGTAAAGATTTATTTGCGTATATTGATAATGTTCTGCTAGTTAAAGGATTAAAGCATAATTTAATTAGTGTAAGTCAATTATGTGATTTTGGTTTTGAAGTATCCTTTAATCAAAATTCTTGTGTAGTCAAAAATAAGGATGGTTCCATATTCTTTTCTGCCAAGAGACTAAATAATCTCTATAAGATTAATTTAGATGATTTGAAAAGTGCCTTTTTGAATTGTTTTATAGATGAAGAAGTTTATGTAAAGCAACCTCCTGGTTTTGAAGATACTGATAAACTAGATTATGTCTATAGATTCATAAAGCTTTATATGGATTAAAACAAGCACCTCGTGCTTGCTATGATCATCTAAGTTCATTTTTGATTAGAAATGACTTTATTAGAGGACAAGCAGATAAGACTCTGTTTAGAAAATGAATCAAAAATGATTTCATTATAGTACAGATATATGTAGATGATATTATTTTTTGGTGCAACTTCTAAGAAACTATGTTCCAGTTTTGAAAATCTTATGAAAAGTGAATTTGAAATGAGTATGACGGGTAAATTGAAAATTTTCCTTAGTTTACAAATTAAGCAAATGGAAGAAAAAAATTTTATTCATCAACAGAAATACATCAAAGAACTGTTAGTCAAATATAAAATGGAAAATGTTAAACCTATGTAAACTCATATACATCCTTCAAACCTTTTATCTCAGGAAGAAATAGGTAAGAAGGTTGATCAAACCCTCTTCAGAGGAATTATTGGTTCTTTTCTTTACCTAACTGCAAGCAGACCATATATATTGTTTAGTGTTTGTTTGTGTGTAAGTTTTCAAGCAGATCCTATAGAATCTCACTATATTGCTATTAAAAGAATATTGAGATACTTGGCAGGTTCTATTGATCTTTGTTTAATGTATAAGAAAGGTAAAGATTTCAGGTTAATTGGCTACTGTGACGTTGATTATGCTGGAGATAGAATTGATAGAAAGAGTACAAGTGGAAGTTGTCACTTTCTTGGTCATAATCTAATTTCATGGTCAAGCATGCGGCAAAGTTTAATTGCTCTATCTACTGTAGAAGTTGAATACATGTCAGTTGCAAGTTGTTGTTCATAGACGTTATGGATTAAGTATCAATTAGATGATTACTCCATACAAGAATATCAAATTCCAATCTTCTGTGATAACACAGATGCTATCAATCTATCAAAGAATCCAATACAAAACTCGAGGGCAAAGCATATTAAAGTTATACATCATTTTATTCGAGACTATGTATAGAGAGGAATCATCAGTCTACAATTTGTTGAGATAAATCAACAATAGGCGGATATCTTCACTAAACCTTTGTGTGAAGATAGATACAAGGAAATCAGAAGGAACTTAAATACGGTAATGCTGACTGACCATTCGTCTGACACTTATGACCCAGACGATTCATACAAAAAGAAGATAAAAAGATGTAAATTTTTAAGAAAATAATAATGGTAAGTTATGAACAGTAACTTTTCAAGAGTAGGTATAAGAAGGAATTCTTCTCAAGATTTTAAAATACCTTCTACTCTAGAAGTTTCTTGAAATACTTTGAAACCGACTTGTTTAGTGCTCTAACCAAGACGATTCAATGCTCTGTTCTAAGCTTCAAGTTTATTTCATCTCATATTCGTACCTTTAGAGACTAACATTGCTACTTTGAGCGAAATACTTTTGTTTATTTAGTTTCTTATTTAGTACAGATTACAATTGGAGCAATCACTTATCTATGGGAGACACTTTCATTTCAAATCATTGAAGGAAAATCAGATGAACATTGAACCAAAGATTGAAGCAATTGGCTGGAAAATTTTTTTCAAGGTTCGTGACAAGGTCTATTTGTGTAACACCCCACTCCCGCGTGACCTGAACCCGACATCATTGGTGATATTCAAGTCCGTGCCCCGCGAGGGTGACGTGCTACATCAGTCAGTCAGACGAAACTCAGTATAAATATTCTTTTCTTAAAACATTCATTCGCGCGGTAAACAGTAGACAACTTGAGCCCACGGTAAAAGGAAGCATTTTCAGTTATTACAAACAGTCAACAATAATTTACAATAGCCA
>JANVCQ010024761.1:0-12221 GCA_025531925.1 Erythroxylum plowmanianum
AGTCATCAATTAGGAGTCAACGAGTGCATAAACAGTGATGAAAATACAGCCCATTTATAATGTAAACTTGGCTCAATTACCCTATCATTACTATTCTCTTCTTCATTTATATCTATATCAACTTGATCATGCACATCTTTCTCATCATTACTTATTACAGCCAAAACTTCTAGGGCCATAATCAGTTTCTAGAGTTTATGTGTAAGATGCACCTCAATTGTCCTATGTATTTTGAAAAGGTTTATTAACTTAACACAAATTTCATTAATTTTAATGAGTCTTAAAGAATCATTGAATATAAAACCTGTAACTTTATAATATTCCTTGTCAACCTGTAAGTATCTAAGTTACTTCCCTATCTCACAAATTTATTTATAACTTTCAAAATTAAGATCCAATTTATCAAAATAACATGGCAACTCATCCTCATAACTCAGCTCAAGATCTTTCTTAAAGTATCCACTATAATATAAATTCAAAGTCCCTTATTGAGTCATTATAACCCTACAAATATTAAGTAAATAAACATGTAAAGGACAAGTAAAAACAATCTAAAAATGACATACAAACCCATATATAACCATGAAACTGACAATTTATATGCTAGTGAATATTCACATGATGAGACTATGAATAAGTTGAAGAAGAAAAAAGATATGGTGAAAGAAGAATATAGATATTGTGAACATAGAAAAGATTCATTTAATGTGTCTATTTTAGATGTACTTTACCCAGTGGAAATTGATTAAGCTTTTTAAATAGTAACGAGTACCTTAATGGAGAGGCATTTAGTGAGGCATGTAAATAGGTATGAGTACATATTACCTCTACTAACTACCAAATCTATTAATTAATTTGATCAAGCATATTCTATTCTAGTTGCTAGATATGGCAGTAGAGCATAAGATAATTAGGATTGTAAAATTAGTTAACAAAGTATAATTGTAAGAATGATGTTTAATTTTATTCATCCAATTATTACTTATGTATAATAAAGGTAATTATGGATCATATGACATTTTTATAGCTCTACATACCAAAAAAAGTAAAAATAGACATGTTAATGCTCTAACCTTCAAATTCTCCTTTGAGCCAAGAGATATAAGGTTCAAAGAGAATTCAACCATAACTTTTAGAACATTAATAAGCTACACTATGTAAGGAAGAGCAACATTAGATAGGAGTAATAAAATGGACTGTGGGAAGCAACCATTTTAGTTCAATAGGTAGCAATTTGGTAATGCAGACCCTTAAGCACAATGATTTTGTTACATATATTTATTAAAAAATGACTGCAATGTGATGTATTATATGTTCTCAACACCAACTAAAACAAGACAATAGATGCAAGAATTAACAGATAATTAATAAAAAATAACAGGGGACCATATATTACCTCTACTTTAACACAATAGACAATAGATAATTAGTTATTAGGAGACTAAGAAACATGAAAAAGAAAAAGAAATAATGGGTTATCATGGGACCATAACAAAAAGAAAGAGAAATGAACCATACCCATCATATGATTGCTAACAAACCAACCGACCATAACAAACCAAACAACCACAACATACCAAGTGCACCATAAGAATCATAACATACTAAGCACACCAAGTAAACTATAACACAGTAAGTGTGCTAAACAGATCGTAACACACCAAGTAATGCAAAAAAGTAAGTTAGTGATTGAAAATAATATAAGAAGATCAATTCAGGCAAGACAATTTGGGATGTTCTTTGAATCCTCACTCAACTTGAGACGATAACCTCAACTTGAGACGATAACTTTTGGGTTACTACCAAACGTTGTCATCAACAGCTCATTTATTACCACATAACATTTGGTTAGCAAACTAAATGTCAAATGTGGTCATCTAGGTAAGGAGAATTTCAGTTTCTCCCCTTACTATGTTGGACGTATAGATGGACTAAGGCCCACATAAAAGTAATATAATATATCATTGAATTTTTCTATAATGGGAGCCTAATGGAGCTTTTAACTTTAGGTTCTTTTAGAATGTGTTCGAAATGATAAGGTTATTTTTTTACATCTACAAAATCATAGGGTTGTTTTTGAACAAGTTAAAATGATAGAGTTTAGTTTAAATTATAATGTAAACATTAGGGTCCTTGTTGAACTTTTTGTGATATTGGGAACATATCCTTCTCAATAAATAAAATAGCCAAACCATTTAACCTTTTCTGTGACATTGATGACCTAAAGTATGTTTTTAATAATTTTAACTTTGAAAAACTTCTCTCAACTGATCTACTATCATAAGTACAATAAATAGGATTCGATAAGCAATTAAAACATTTGGATAACAATCTATAACTTTAACAAGTTCAAGAATTTCAATTGTGGACATTGACTCATTTGTCAAAACCATTTGTAACAATGTTAATTCAAAAGAAAAGATAACCTAAATCCACATCCATCACATTATCATGAGAAAATGTAGTTTTAAAATTAATGCAACATTCTCTTAGTTTATTATCATCCAATGACCTAAACTTCTGTGAATCAAATAAGAATATAAAAATAATTTCAAATGTTATTAATTACTCAAATATATTCTTCAACGAAGTAATTGCCATATCTATAACAACTAGAAAGTAACTAACTCTAAAGGACTCATCATGATCATTTTGGAAAATTATATTTCCTTAATGATACGATGTCTATTTGAAAGTATAAGCTCTACATTCATCTCACATGGAAGGGTTTTGGAAATATTCAAACTAGAGACAAAGCCTTCATTTTTATAATTTTCAAAAAATAACATCATACCTTCTAATTTCTCTATAGTAGTGTCGATGCAAATATATTTAAATTGCAACTATTTACTCACCATATTAATAGAAAATAATTATCCCACCAAAAAATTATACCAAGTAAAAACTCAAAACTCTCAAGTGAATTAACCAAACTTTCCACTTCACTCTTTAACTTAGCATTTTCACAACATCTAGTAATTCCACCAAAGAAAATATTATGAGGAACTTGAAAACTAATAGCTTAACACTTTTTATTTGACTCTCCTAACAATTATTAGACAATGATTTCACGGTTAAGCTTGGAACATTATCAAGTAAAACCTTCTACCTTTTAGGAGAACTTGAAAATAATGCACAAATGCCTAGAACAACTCTAAAAAATGAAAAATCTTTAATATAAGATTGCCTCATATCACTAACAGTAATTATTAAGACTATGATAAGCACATGACATATATAATGCTCTCAAATTTATTTTAAATAATCACTTTTGTATCCTTTGATGCTTTTCCTTCATATTATAGCCATTTTCATAAACTTTTACATCATGGACATTAAGATTAAGAGACTTAAATGCATTCAATAATTCATTGAAAAGTCTTAATGTAGGTGTGTCTTCTACTTTTGAGAACTATAAAAAGTACTCCTCTATTTTCATTTTGTTACTTGACATCTTCACACATTTTACTACTAGATTCATTTGTTCTTGATGGCTTACATATGAGTACAATTAAGAACTTTAAAAAATTACTTCTCCTCTTTAATGATCCTTATGATAGAACTTGTAACATTATGGCTCAAAGAGAAATAAACTCATTTTGGATTTTGTTATCAAGATAATGATGATGAATTTCATGATTTTGAGTGCGTCTAACATAATCTTGTATTATTACATCAAATTCGGTAATCATCTCAACAATCCTAAAAAAATTACTCGGTAAAGTTTCTTATTGGATCCTTGTAAAGATAAATTATATTTAGCAAGAAATTTTATGATAGAAATTATTCTTATCAAACCTTACCTATAATTTTCTTTCTCTTTTACAATTTCTTGTTGCAAATCTTTATCAATTATTAGATTTTTGCTCAATCTTACTTTTAGTTCATTCTAAGTCATTATGTTAGTCATATACTTAACACAATTATCATTTTTTTAGTCTCTCAATAAGATGCTTCCAAAATCTAAATCTACCATTTGATAATGCATAATTTACAATAAAACAGTATACTTTATCAACATGTTTAGAGTAAATTAACCATGTTCTGTCGCTAATCTCTCCATTACTCAATTTTCTAGAATAATAAGAATATGAAAAATTTTGAGAAGTATTGTCTAAAAGAAACACAGTTTATTGGCCTTTTTCATATCCTAATTTTTAGGATCATAAATATCTAATAGAGGGATTGGTTGCTTATCTAACCTTGAATTTTCTAAATTGGATGCATTGGTATATGATTATGCTCACTCAAATTACAAACATCATCATGAATTTGAATCTCATCACTTAAAGTTTTATTGTCTTGTTCAAAATTACCTTCACCTAATTCCTCAAGATTCTCACTAGAAGAGTCCACTCATGTAACAAATTTATTGATAGCTCCTTTTTGGGACTCTATTAACTATTCTATTCATTTTTTTCTTTTTTCTTTTCCCAAACAAATTTTTTTAGTCAACATCATATAAAAAATTATAACACAATTGGTCTAAAAAATAACGAAAGCAGCTATATGAACTAGAAGAAGCAGGTAGATGCAATAGAATAGCAATAGCTCGACCATATATTAGAAAGATGCATCAATGGTATTATATATCTGTGATAAAGGAAAAAAGCAAAATTTAATAGCCTATATTAAAAAAGAAAAAATAAAGAGCAAACTTTTATGATAAAAGATAATATTTTAGAATTTTGACAATATAATTCCATATTTCTAATAGTTTCCACAAGATAAAATGTTTTTTACTGAGAATTATGAGAAATATCCATATTGAGAATTTTAAGAAAAACTAATCTTTTTGTGATGGATAGTTTTAGTTGCATACGGTCAACCATTACTTCTTAACCTAACAAAAAATAAAATTCCATGAGATCATATTAATAATATAATTCCATGATTCTAATAGTTTTCACAAGATAAAATGTTTTTGAAGAGTATCAATTATAAGTTTTTGAAAGCTTAGTATATGTTTATTTTTAAACTTTACACATTGTTTGTTGCATATTTTAGAAACCAAAAAGAGACTTACATTTTCCCTGTACTTAACAGAAGCATTGACATGATTCTTGAGATGGAATTAATAAAAACAAAGATTGTTTGTAATAATATAACATTTGTGGTCAAATAGAATTACAAAACATACAATTTATAGAAGAATATAAAAACATTTTATGACAATACTCCCAGATGAAGGGTTAACAAGTTGAAATCAAAATATAGAAGCATAATTTATTGAAATTATGAAGATGTACTCAAAATAATTCTAACTCTAAATTGGGCAAAACATAGTTAGAAGATTCAACTAAGAAGTTTTCTTAAGTTACGGATAACATAAACTATATGCGCTTTTAAGAATTTCTTTGAAATGGCTTGTTAGGAATGAACCCGCCCTTTTATATTATCCAAACAATAAATATTTGGAACAGTAAATTTACAGTTCAAATCATTTAAAACTTATTTGCTCATCAACCAAATACCAACTAAGCTTGCGAATGCAATAAAATGACAACCAAAAATTATTTGAACCAAAAGTATAGCACCTCACTCTTGCAAGACACGTACTTGACATCCTAAGTGATATTTGAATACGTACCCCATAAGGATGGTATGCTAGAGCACTCATATTCTCTTATATGTAGCATCCCACTACTATAGCGTATATACCAGAATGCTCTGAGGACATTCCAATACATAACCTATAATAATGACATGTTAGAGTAGTGATATTCTCTTATAAGGCATTATAAAGAAAGACACAATAATTAAAATACCAAATTCCTCATTTCATTTCATAAGAAACCAAATATACATTGTAGTTTTACGACATCATCCAAATATGTACATTAATAAACTAATTACAGAACACATTACATACTTGAGGAATTATACAAAAATTCTATCTAATCCTTCAGTCTCAGCTGACCGACCTTTGAGCCATTCTTCTATCTAAAAGTACAAAAATAGTGCTTCTTGTAGAGTCTCTCTATCTCTAGTGTCCTCTCTCGGTCTTGAAATGTCAACGTTGTAATTTTGGTTAGTTTTGTGAACTCAATGAGGTAACCATCCTCAATGGTTCACTCAAATCATATAACTCATCACATCATATATCCACATAATTCACATCATTTTATTTATCATCTTATAGCATTACATAGCATTATGTTCATAATTTTCATGTTCTCATTTAAATATAAGTCAATAGTACATTTCAATCATTCAAACATACATTTTAAATGTACATGCAATGCTCATGAGACTCATTTCTAATTATTACGTTGTTATGATCGAGTGCCTATAACTGTCTCGTATCTATTGTGGATACCAGGCTCATTGTTAACTGTCTCGTATCCATTGGGGATACATGACTCATTATGCATAGCAAGCCTTTGCCTCTTAATCACATTCTGAGCTTTAAGCTCATTTTCGCTGGCTACTCAGGTCACAATTGCCATTATCTGATCATGTATTCATGTAATGAAATGCATCACATTCACATTCATTTTTATCTTCGGACTTTGGTCTGGCATTCAATATATACATTGAGAATCATTTATTTTGTCAAATTCACATACAAGGAACACTTCCAATATGTCATTCATGCATCAAACGCCTTAGATATTCAATGTCCAGAATCAACACATTCAAATTCATAACCTAATTCAATACAGAATTTAAAACAAACAATTATTTAAGTGAGACTATCTAGGTTACTCACAATTTGCTCCAGAAAGCTATTGCCTTGAAGTCCCTGCAACGTCTAGATGTTGTCACCCAATATGCTCTTCTAAATCATGAAATACATATACATTTATGCACATCACAACTTTGCACAATCATAAGTATTCCTTTATGCACAAATGTATATATGGAATATGCACAATGTATGCTCAAGGACAATCCTAGGTACATTTCCTTAATATGCATCTTATAACTAATGAATGTCATCTTCAAATCATTCCTTAACACTTAAAACACTTGCCTTACTTTAATCGCTCAATTCATCATCAACTAGGTTCATTCAAGATCATATTTAAGCCTAAATATCTTATGGGAAAACATTAATAAGTCAATCATCTATAAATAAAAAATATCTTAGGGCAAAAGGCATAACTTTTGCTATAGATGTCAAATTAATGTCATTCTAGGAAACTTTCCAAGAAAATTTTGAGATCTACAACTTTTATGAAGACCTAGAAGAGAGATTTTGCTGTATAAGGGGTCAACATCACAAATTTGTGTAAGTATCCTGTGAATGTCCGCTCAGCAGGCATACGTCCCTCCAAACGGACATGAACGGGGCTGGGAAGTTTTTCAGACCCGAGAAGGTCTGTCCAGTAGACATGTGAGAAACATATCTCACTCAAGAGCATTCCCATTGGTTTCTACATATATGCTAACATCATTTTCACTCCAAATCTTCCAGAATTTGCCTCCTCTAATGCAACATCATTTCATATCAATTCAACCACTAAATTGATTTCATTAAACTCTCAAACCTAAACTCATTTGATTCATCATTTTCAACTAAAACTCATCATTCATGAAATCCTATCCTTTTTCCATAACATATCTCATTCATAAGAACAATTCATATTAAGCATTCATTATTTCAAGTTGATAACTTCTTCATGTATACCTCAATTTTAGTTCAATACCATCCACACACAAACCAAAATCCATGCTTGATCATAAACACCAAAATAGAACATATTCTTATACACTTTCATCATAAATTTTCTGCACATGTTCTACTTCATTTTTAAATATCACCTTAATTCATCTTATTTCAAGACATCATAAAACTACCTACTATTCTCAAACTGCATTGCACCTAGTACTCAACTTCAAGTCTAATTTTGAAATTCTTAAAGATAAAATTTGAATTCAATGTCTTCATGAAAAATGTACTCATATGTCTCTAATTTAATCCAAATCAAATATCATCCCATTTGGATATCTACAATCAAGGTATGGTTAAAATACAAAAGCGTATCTAGTGGAAACACTATAGCTAAAATATTCCAGCCACTCTCTTCCAATTTTTCCAGATTTTTATAACTTACTATATTTTACATCTAACACATCTTATACATAGATCATCTTTTCCTCTTCATTTCCTCTTCATTATCGCCTCAGTTTACAACTCAAAACATTTACAAAACATGTCATAAAAGACTATTAATTATAACCTCAAAACAGAACATCAACCATATCCATTCATTCATGAATGCTTCAACACACATTCAACTCCATTATCTCTTTCACTTTACCTATAAATTATCATCCTAGTTCTCCTAAAAAATCACCTCTATAACAATTTATGATTCATTAATCATCATACATATACAAAAGCAAGACATCTATATATATACATTTCATCACTCACAACACACATATAAAAATTTCATGATCAAGTCATCAATCTCAAATTACTCATCATATTAGTTTCATTTAATACTACCCATGATAATTAAAGCATAATTTACTTGATTTAGCTTCAAAATATTCAAAATATCACTTAACCCTAGCTCCCAAGTATCATATGATCTTCATCATTCTAAAGGTGGTAGGGATAGGTCTTTAATGACAAATATGAAGAAGATAGCAAAAATGATAGTAGCAAATGGAGGTGAGAGTGATCTTCAATGTTGATGAGGTGAGGTGAGTGAAGAAAACGAAAATGACGGAGAATAAGAAGAAAACAGAAGGCAATTGTGAGAGACAAAATAAAGATGGTCTTTCAATTTAAAAGAATCGTGGACTTTAAGACTTGGCTTGGCAAGTGACACTTGTCACTTGCCACATGTCCAATTTCTATGGATTTAAACTAGTTCTCTTATTTAACTAGTCCAGTCAATTCCAATTCCTACTCCAATCGTCTCCAAATTTTCCTTGACATTTTTCAATAAATCCCAAAGTCATTTATCAACATTTCCACTGCCATTTGACAGTTAATTCTTCTAACATTTAACAATTGTCTTACCATTTGACATTTTCCTAGTCCAAAATTCCCAAAATTTTAGAAATTTCCCAAATTTCACCAAAAATTCTAAATCAATACATATACTCTCCAAATCAATTTTCAACATATAAAAATCACAATTCTCAATATAATCATATTTATAAAATCAATTATACCAGGAAAAATGTCAATGAATGCATGTACAATCTTTTTAATGTGAAAAAATTAATATTCACGTGCGTGTGTATGCCATATTATGCATGATCATGAAATGCACTTTCTAACTTCTCAATAATCTCTCATGTACACTCTTCTAGGGTTCTAACCCTTGACATGGGATAACGGGATATTACAAAAAGTGCCATTCATATTATGAAATTGTCAAAAATGAAAGAAAAGTTTGCATGGAGGAACCTAAAATGACTAGTACCAGACAAAAGAATATTATTAAATCAAATCACTTATTGTTCTTGATTTTTGAAGCCAAAGAGAGACACATGTTTTAGTTTTGATTCGTTTCAATTTTGATATGGCATTAAGATCATCAATTTGGTTCAACTATCACAATTTTAGGTTTCACGTTAATTAATTGTTTTTTTTCATTTACTCTTCCCATAAGACGACAGTGGACTTATAGTGGATTATTTGCTTTAGGGATATATATTGATCTTAATAAAGAAAGTGCCTACTCATCTATAATTCTAATAGTTTTCACAAGATATATGTTAATTTTAGCTAACTACCATAATTTAGCATGGACCATATAACCCCTATGAGTTTGGGTACCATAATTTGGCATGGACCATATAACTCCTATGAGTTTGGGACCTAGCCGAGTGCCCTTCCTGCCTTTGGGACATCATCGTAGGATTTAGTCAGGTGAGGCATAAAGCAAAATCTTAGGCCTAAATCTACTTATCATAAACAATCTTGAATGTTGGGTTAAACAAACATAAAAGTGCTTCATTAGGTCATAATCTTAAGTTCAATTGCAGTGTTCATGAATCTATCAAATAATATGTCAATATTATAAGGTTTTTGCTTTAGGCATAAATCTACTCATTGTAAGAAACAAGCTTAAATGTCGAGTTAAACATGTATTGAAGCACTTGATTAGGTCATAATCTTAAGCTCAATTGCAGTATTCATAAAGATGTTAAATAATACATAAATATTATTAGGTGCAATCTAATAAATATTCATATTTATATTTTAATGAATAAACTTAAATAATATAATCTTTTAATTAATGAGAATTATATAAAAGAATGATATCACATAAGGAATAGTTGCACCCAATGCGCTCTTATTAATTCAAAAGTTATTAATTAAAATATTAAAGAAGTTTATGATCTAAACCTTATAATATTTTAATATTTAATTCAAATATTAAATATCAAATAATTACCTCTTTCAAATATTACAAGGTTTATAATGTTAATATTATTGTACATGTTCCTTAAGTGATTTGTTTCTTGTTATGTTATTTTGATGCCTTGATGGAATTTAAAGTTTGATAAGGTTATTTTGATGTCTTTATTCTCAATGAGGTTAAAATGAGTTGATTGTAATAAAAAGAGGAAGTTTAATATGATGTCAAAATAAATAATAATCAAAATTTTAAGTTTAGCTTTTGATAAGAACTTTGTGACAAAGTGATTCAAAGAGTTCTGAAAATTTAATAGAATTATCTATATTTCATAAGATAAAAATTAGGAGCTAATAATGAATCTAAACAAGAGATTTTTTTAAAAAGTAAATGAATTATATTAATATATAAAGGTTCACACATAGATTGTTGGCCCCCATATTTTTTTCTCTAGTTAAGCATGATTTAAATGAATTATGACGTTTTGATGGATTAATTTTTGGAGTTATTATTATGTTAATGTTAGTAAGATTATATGACATAGGTTAATTGAATTAAAGTGTTAAGGTAGTAAGATTGCATGAAGGGCATTTTGGAAGGCCATTTAAGGTTAAAAGAACCTAAGTTTATAAGGAAGGGTAAAATGGACATTTTGGGCTCATTAAAGGTAAAAAGGAGAAGACGAAAGGTGGGTTTGCATGTGAAGAAGCCAAAAACATGAAAATTAGAAGAGAGAAGAGGGAGAGAGTGTCATTGGAGTGAAAAGAAAGGAGAGAAAGAAAGCTAAGCTAGGATTTGATTTTTCTTAGTCTTAAAGAGTGATTTTAAAGTTGTTCATGAAGGGAAAAAGTAGGAGGAGGGTTAGAGCTTCCATTAGAGCTCACTATTTGGTGAAGATTCAAGGTAAGTTTGATTTTAATCTTTTGCATTTTTGAAAAGGTTTTGGTTCATAAAGCTTAAGAAATGTATGGGTTTAAGAATTCTAGGATGAATTTTAGTGAATATGTCTTATGGGTTCTCCAATTTGAATCCCTATTGAATGGGAATTTTGTCTTTGATAAAACGGAATCAAAGGAGACAAGAGTAGAGGCATTCCGAGTAAAGTTTTAAGTAAGAAAATCAAGGTGGGTTACAGTTTTATAATTAAGTAATGGGCCATTAATGTTTTCTTTTGAATGATGGAAACAAATGATTTCAACTATTTCATGAACGTACTTTATGACTATTTGAATGCTTTGAGAATGTGTTATGTGTTTAGTATGAGCATATTGTGTTGATGAATTATGAAAAGATTGTGCAAATGATTTATGAAAAGATACTATGTCTGAAGAATCAAGTTTCGAAAATGTGTCATTTTGGGCAACAAGTTTACAAGTTATAAAATACATGTTATGTGGGTTTGGATTTGTCCATTCTGTATGCCAAGTGCACTTCGACTAAAAACTTCTCCCGCTTGCCCGCTAGTGGCATAGGGCTCCTTCATGGACTCCCTCATGTTTACGACTACACAAAACTACTATGTGGGATTATGTTAGTTAGTTCTGTTCACGACTACATAGGCCCATTTTATGGAAATGTGTTAGTTCGTTCTGTTTATGGACCTTCTAAACTATTTAGATGTCTTTATATGCTCATGATATATTGACATGATTGATGCATACCTAATTTGCATTATTGAGAATTTGGTTGAGAATTTGAGAAATATGTGCTTTGTGATTCAATGTGAATTTTGTTACAACGGAAATAAGTGTTTCAATGGCTTTACTTGTTATTGGTTATAAAATTGTTATCCACGAGCTTTTAAGTTTTAGATTTCTGTTCTAAAAGTTATCTAAGATGATTACTTTTATATGTTATACTTATGAATTGAATGTTATTAACATTTTGTTCCAT
>JANVCQ010024836.1:0-12217 GCA_025531925.1 Erythroxylum plowmanianum
GAAACATATAAAAATTTTCTATGACAAGTGAACGTTTTCAATAGTTTTTGCTTATTTTTTCATTATAAACTGTTACCTACGAGCTGTCAAGCTCACCCCCTTTCTGTCCCATCTTCAGGTGATAGTTAAGAGATCAAGTGAGCAAGAGCTTAAGGGAACTTCCGCAAATTTGCTATTTTTGTACTTTGTAATAAGCCGATGGTGTGGCTTTTGATATGTAAATAAAGATTTTCAAACTTTGTTGTTTTAAAAATGGAATGATAGATGGAAGTCGTTTCAGTTGTGTTTGTATGTTCATATTGACTTCCTCTTTATACGGTTGAGTTGGAGTAATAAGTTTGTTTTGATGTTTGTTTGTTATGGGGCACGCCACCCTTGTGGGATGATGCCTAATAAGGGTTCATGGAAATAACCCTATGGGTTTACGCTCTCACTTCATGATTTCGCAAGAGTTGGGTTCCAACAACGATGCCCAACAATACAAATAGTAATGCTACCACTATTTATGTTAAACATGATTTGAGAGGTACGGTATGGTACTAATGCTAATGGTTGGCTTATTTTTCACTGTTAAATTTTCAAAAAACTTATTGTCACCACTATTTATTGATTAAGGAAAATGGGACATGGAAAATTTTATATGACAAGTTTAATTTCAAAAAGCATTTCGAAATAGTTTTTTTAAAAATTAAAATTGTGTTTTACAAAATGTTATGTTATTACCAGATTTGATGATGTATGAATAAATTGTTATGGAAAATTTTGTACCAAGGGCTTTATGATCGTACGGAATATTGAAGTTATATTGTTATGAAAAGTTCAATTTTCTTGTCTACTAATCACACTCACTGAGCTAGTTTAGCTCACCCTTATTTTTTGTTTTTTAAAAAACCACCCCAGGTATATGTACAAATGCTGCAATAATTAGGACTCTGCCTTAAGATTAGTTATATTGTCTGGTGATACTGTGCTTGTGTTGTTTTGATGCATACATTTGTGTAAAAAATAGATGTCTATAAAGGCTTTTAAATGAAATGCTTAAATATGTTTTAGCTTTTTAAAAGTTTATTGTAGTGATTGTTGAGAATTATTTGTTTGGGTTGCTTGTGAGTGGACTTAAAGTCCAAAATTTGTAGTTGAGAAATTGGTGTAAATATAGAAGTGTTTTCAAATTTTACAAGGCTTTTAAAAATTTTGAAATGCAGTCATTATGCTGCTGAAATTGTCAATAAAATGATTGGAAAAAAGTTATATTTTCTACACTTTTAATTATTAAAGTATAAAAGATTTTAAATAGTTGAACAGTTTGGCTTTGCGGGAACCCTTCTGTCAAGATAGATATTGATTGGAGGGCTATTGTGGGGTTGCCAGGAGGCCTCCACTCGAGTTCCAGGAAGGGAACTCTAGGATGGGACCTTGCACAAAGTTCTAGGAAACCCACGTCTAAAGGTGTTAGGAGCTTGACGCAGAGTGAGAAAGAAGATCCAACTTCCCCTAGGAACTTATGAAAGTCTAAATTTGCTACCATAACTTTGAATAACAAGCTAACTTATTTTAAAGAAGTTATGGTTGATGGGATTTTAACCCCCCTCTAGGGACATGCTAGATGTAGGAGTTGCTAAATGGTCTTTTGCACTGGTGAGTTATTCCTAAAGTAAGAGACCATCTTAACCACAAATACAAGCATAGGGTTCGGATACATATGGAAAGAAAGGGCTAGAAAGGATTATGCAGAAAGGATTATGCCTAACGAGGACGATAACTTTATTTTCTAATTTCCAGTGATTGCGACCTAAATGAGATATTAGAATTAGGGCCTTAGCATATATATGGACATCTAATGTTTTTGCATAAAATGTAACCTGGTATGTTCGTGGATAGTAGTATCATTGAGTTGATTACTATTTGGGTTATATTTCACAATGTTCCATTGGAATTTTGGACAATGTAAGGGATAAGCTTCTTAGCTAGTTCAATGGGTAAGCCCCTTACTATGGAAACTCAAATAACTAGGATAGAAAGGATTTTTTATGCCAAGATCTATATGGAAATAGAGAAGGATAGTAAGCTTCCTGAGATGTTACTAGTGATGAAGTTAGGCACAATTCATTTATGATGCATGTTGATTCGGTTACTCAACTACATCACATTCTCAACTGGCTACCATCTCTATTCATAACCCGAAGGTCAGCGGAATAGTTATTTGCTTATGATTTACAATTTTTTTAACTATCTCATTTCTTTAGCTAAACATTCTTATGAGAAGGTACTAGCAATGCTACTTATTCAATTGGTCTAAAATTATAAATGAATGTGATGAATTCCTAGGGTGAATAAACTAACATCATATCCTAATTAACAAGTATATTTGACCAAAGTAACCTAAGTCACTAATTTCACGAGCTAATAAATCTTAGCAACCTAAAAGACTATATTCAAAATTAAATCAATTTTGTTAAGTCTTAGCCATTGAAACATTCACACAAATCACGATATACAGCCTAAACAAACTAACATACAACATGTAAAATTCACATTCAAAATAAAAGCATACATGCACAAAATGTAGCCCTCCCCACACTTGGACAACATATTGTCCTCAATGTGAGAAGAGCAACCAAAAACACGTAAGTTGTGAATAAACATAGCATAAAATAGCATGAAAACATAAAAACAACATAAAGACAAAATTGAAAATAGAAAGGGTTAGAACACAAAACTGTCAAGGTGATTGAGGTGGAAATGGTATCAGAGGTGAAGCTTGCTTTCCTATCTTATCCTTGATTCAAAAAGAGAAAGAGAGTTAGTAATCCTCAACCATTCCAAATCATGAAAACTTATTTGTCCAAATTTAAAACAAATCTAACTACATATAATTTAAATTTAACTATTAAACATGCTAATTTATGGTTATTAGCTTGATCGTTCATCCTTGGAAACTCAGCCGGGATCAATTATGAGTGGCTTGCTTCCACCCTTGTTTCCTAAATTCAACTTCGTAGCTTGTAAATAAGCTACAAATTGCAACATGATCAAAAGGACAATATTAATGAAGTTGAGAAAACCAATTAAATTCAATAACGTCCTTTTCACTAATAAATTGTCCATAAAATAGGGAATACTGAAACTTCTAATGAATTCGTCAGTTTGTCTTATAAGAGGGTGAGTTGTTCGTGTTCTTCCTCAGTCATCCTTATCTCCTTTTCAACTTTGACCTTATGAACAAAGACTGCTATATCTTTTTGAACCTCTATCTTCACTGTTATATGTTCATCTTTGACTTGTTCTCTCAAACATTCGAACACATTAATTTTCACGAATGGTATGCTTAATAGGTAAGGTAGAGGAGGAATATAGGGTGGGTCCTTATTCTTTTATTCATCCTCTTTCTCCTTCTCTTGGTCTTTTATAGAATGGGTTTCGACTAGTTTATCCGTCGGTTCTCCTAACTCTTTCCCACTCCTAAGTGTGATAGTCTTACATTGCTCTTTTGAATTTACTTTCATATTACATAGCCAGTTTTCCACACTTTACTTACAGAATTCCTTGGAAAGCTAGCCCATTCGAACCTCTAGGTTGCGAATAAAAGAGGCATAATCTTCGGTTACTTGCTTAAACTTCTCTTCCAATCTCTTCTAGGCCTCTTCCCTGTTCATCAGTTTATCCATGATTTGATCCAATTTAGAATCCTATAAACTGGACTCATCTGGCTGAAATCCTAATAGGTCTTGATGTCCCAAGTGAGTCCTTACATTATTAGACGAACAAAAATCTGGGTGGTTCTACCACCCCGGATTGTATATGTTCCAATAAGGATGATGATCTTTCTAACTGAATTATGCCTCATTGAAATTCGTAAAAGTCATTTTTTTCTTATAGTGTATGTCCTCCATCATGACTTTTTCCATATCTTCTTGGCATTTAATTTCTCAGTTTCCTCATTGTTGCCTTGTGATGTCCAAATTGATGTGTTATCTACTTTGTGTCCAAACTTTCGTCTCTTTTTTTTCCAATCCTTAGATTAAAAGAATTAGACTAATCCTACACCTCCTTGGTAATGACGCCAAAAACTTGTTAATCGTTTTGCAAGCTTTACTATTTATAGCCTTAAAAATACTGCAAGTGCAAGATTTATGATTTGTAGTATGTAAAGGGTCAATCCTACGAAAAGTTGTGGACTAATCTAATCCTAAGTTATCAAGGCTAGAAAAATAATAAAATGAAAATAAAGCGGGATAGAAAAGTAAACACAGATAATTGTCAAGATATTAATTTGCAAAATTAACTAAACAAAATCAAATATTAAGTACCAACAATTCAACAAGGGGAAATCACACAAAAGAATTTATCAAATTATGAGAGAGGGATTTATCCTATCATCAAACCTAATCACTTTTGTGTTATTGGGATTTCGATTCTATACTATCATAGGGTGGATTACTTTCTCTCGAGTTATAATTACTAAGCCCTAATTAATAAACCCTAATCAAGTCGAGTCACTTAAATTGTTATCTCTCGATTAACTATCTGTCTACATCATAATCAATTCTCAAGCTCTCTAATAAACTACAGGGTCTCACATGAGATCTCTCTCCTTATAATAACCGATAAGATTGATTACATGGTCTATTGGATAGCCTAACTCTTATTAACCCGACCCAGTCATTTTGCATTCGACTTACCCTCTCGGTTTGTTATTGAAGCATGAAGATACAACAATTAATCATAACACCTAATCAAAATAACAAAAAAATAACTAGATTAACATTAAGTCAAGTTAAAATCCCAAAAAGAAGTTAGAAAATCAAACCCAAATCCATAAACATATTTCTATTCATCTTAATAATTAAGAAAATGAAAAAAGAAAGAAATACACCTAGAATAGGGATCAAGATGCCTCGGAAAAGCAGCAGTCACAAAGACCTACTTCTTTCTCCTCTCTTCCTCTTTCTCTCTCTTCTTCTTCTCTCCTCTTGGAGTGTTTCCTAAAATGGTAGATTGGAGGCTCTCTTAGGTTTTCTTCATTAACCATTTTATAGGATTTTCTAATTTAGGCAACCCTAGGGTTTTTTCGAGTTCAAAAGGTTTGAAAAGTCCCTCGAAAACTTAAATAGGGAAGGCTACTCACATGCTCTATGGCACAGGCCACAATCGTGGCCTATAGTGTCATAATTGTGGCCCCTAAATGAGCCTTCTATCACAATAATGGCTCCTCCTTGATGCTTCTATTTGGATCTCCTCCATTCTTTTATATTTGCCCTAAAACATTAGCAAACACATCAAGGAACCTCAAAAATGTAAAATTGAAGCTCAAAAGTGTTCTCTAACCCTCAAAACACTCAAAACACAAATATCTAACCAAATAAATTAAATGTAACCTAAACATGCATTAATAATTAAATTTAACTACAAAACACGTACTAAACTACCTACTAAAACATTATATAATCTATGAAATATCAATAGGTTTGTATTAAAATCATACAATGAACACATTCAAATCGTCTTTTCACAATACCTAAACAACAATCATTGGATAACATAAGCAATTTCCAAAGATAGAAAGAAACAACAAAATAATGGAAGGAATGCTTAACTAGGTCGTTGGCATTGATGTCACCTCCAAATCAATGTCAGGAAGCTACCCCTCCATGAGTCTCTCACAGTTGAGAGCTTTTCCCCTTCACTTCATTAAAACTAAGAGTTGACAAGAAAAATTGCTTTAGGCCCACAGAACATCCCCGAAGGAAACCCCCAGATTTTTTCTTCTTAAAACCAACCCTCTAAACCCACTTCTGCATATTTCTTTCAACCCAACGCCTTCTTTTTCCTTTTGCCAAATGTCTATGTTTCATCTATTAGTTGTGTTGTTGTTTTACTTCATGTAATGTTACGTTTTGGTCCTGCTTGCTTATCTACCTACATTCCTATTTTGGTCCTCTTTAGTCCACCTAATGTATTGCTTTCTTCTTCTACATTTTGCTTTCACTGTGTTGTAGTCATTTATCATGTAACCATCACTCTCCATACTTCTCTTATAATAAATTGCTAGGTTATTGTTAAATGGGCAGATGGTGGTGGCCATGCAAATACATGCATAGCTTAGGCCGTGAGTAACATTGCTTGGTTCTTTCTTCTTTATGTTTTCATTTTCTTATCTCTTTCTTGTTTTTTAATTTACTTTTTCTTTCTTCATGAAGACAAGTGAGTATTAGTCTTCAAAAAAGGGCCCAAATATTGTCCTTTCGACTCACTTTAGCTCCTTTACTTTCGAATTGTACCTAAAATCATATGAGTCCACGTGAGTATTTTAAGCATTTTCATGTCATTAATTGATAAATGTTATGGAATAAAAATATAATCAATTAAGCACATGTCATAGGGTTACTAGAAACTAAAATTAAGCTTTCTCAGTTGCAAGTCTCCCTTAGTTTTTTAGGTGACAAATGGAAACTATATGTGAATCATACTTTTCATCATAATGGTAGGATCATTATTGCATACAACACAGAGAGAGCCAATGTACAATCTGGCTTCATGTCAAACTAGGTTATACATACAAAATATAGGTTGTTCCAGGTAGAATTGAACTCTCTGTAATTTATATAGCTAATCATGCATTCCAAAGAGCAAAGCTTTTGGAGGACATCACGCTAATTCATTTTTTAATAAAAGGTACATAGGTTGTTGCTAGAGATAGCAATTGTATACTTTCACCAATTGAGGTTAAAGGAAATAGAACAAGGTTAAGGAGAGACGGGAAGGAATTAACTAAGATTACTCAGGACCATAATATGTTGGGATTAAGGTTTGTTGACCATTTTTATTCTTGGAATAATAAATAAAAAACGGAGTACTTAAGTACAAGGAAATTGGACAGAATTATGGTAAATCAGCAATGATTTGTCAATTTTTCCAATTATTATGCTAAATTTAGGGAACCAAGATGCTCTTATCCCTTTTGGATAGGTATACCTAGCATACATAATGTTAAAATATTTAAAGCACCATTTAGAATTTTCAATTATTTCATAAGAAGACAAAGATTTGAAGACTTAGTAAAGAGCAAATGATTATTTGAGGTAGAAGGATACAAATCTTATCAACTAATAGGGAAGCTATAGATGGTCAAGCAAGGATTAAAGGAATTCAGAATAAGAATTATAAGATGGAATCTACAAAATTATTATAAAAAGCTAAGGAAAAACTAATGGAAGTACAATAAGAAAGCTACTTGTCACCTCACAATCACAATTTGAAGACTCCAGAAGCTACTTGCTTAAGGGAATACAACGCATCTTAACATGGAATGTTCATAACTCTATTTTGAGGTAGAAATCTAGAGTTAACCGCTTAAGGATGGTGTTTCCAATATTAATTTCTTTTACAACTTTGTTCTAGCTCAAAGAAATAGAAATAAAATAACTATACTAGATGATGACATAGGCAATCTATATCCAAGCCAGGAAGAGATAAACTGTAATGAAATTCTTTAAGAATATATTGGGAATGCCTGAATTAAGTTGATGAGGAAATCTTTCTTAGATAATTAAATAGGAGATCAGTAAAGAAGTTAGGGAAGCCTTAATCATTCTAATATCAGTGCAAGAAATTAAGAACACTCTCTTCTATTTAAACCCATCTAAGGCTCTAGGGCTTGATGGTTTTAATGCTCATTTCTTTCAAAATACTTAGAGCATTGCTAGTGAGTTAACGGTAGAAGCATTATTGGATTTTTTTTCCTTATCCAAACTTCTTGGACAAAATCAGCAAGAAATACATATGCCTTGTCGCAAAGATTCAAAACCCTACTGGTATGAAACATTTTTGTTGCATTTTTTGTTGTAACACCATATATCAAAGATAATTGCTAATAGATTCAAGAAATACCTAGAACCCCTTATCAGTTTATCCCAAGGTATCTTTATTCAGGGTAGGAGTATTGGGGACAACATCCTGATTGTCTAAGAATTGTTAAGGGAATACACTTCCAAAGGGGCCATACGAGTTGCTGCATCAATATTGATTTTTTAAATCCTTTGACACAATCATATGGGAATTCATCATTACGTTTCTTCATTCTTTTGGTTATCTAGAGTTATTCATGGGCTACAATGAGGAGTGCATTACATTTGTCAACTTCATCATACTAATTAATGACAGTCCAAAAAAATTCTTCAAGAATTATAAAGGAATTAGGCAAAGGATCCCTCTTCCCCTACCTACTCTCACTTTCTTTTGAAATTTTGTCCAGAATGATAGCAGTCCTCACTCTTAACAATCCAAGATTCAAATTTCATCACAAATGTAATGTATTAAAGCTAAATCATTTAGCTTTTATGGATGACCTTCTACTGTTAAGTAAGGCTTAACCATATTTATTAACCATATTTATTATCACTTTTGATGAGGATCCTTGAGGAGTTTGGCAAGCTATCAAGTTTTAAAAATAACTTTCATAAAATTTGTATGTTTATCTCATTAGATATACAGAATGGGAAAGAGATTTGTATGTTGAAAAATCTCCAAATTTAGGCCCCTCCCTTTAGATATTTAGGAATACCAATTACTATGAATAATCCAAAGTATGTGGAGTATATACCTTTGATTAAGAAGTACAAAACTGGGATCAATGCCTAGAAACATAAGAATTTGTCTTTTACTAATATCCACAATTTTAAGGAATGTGCACACTCAATGGAGTGCTCACTTGGTGTTGCCCGAGAAGAATTTGAAGGAGATTGAAAAATACACTAAGCATTTTCTCTATTTTAGAAAAATAGGAAGCTCTAGAGGGGTTAAGGTGAAATAGGAAGAATTGTGATTTGCTAAAGAGGGATTGCATCACTAATTTCAATGTAAAAAAGTGCTAATCACAAAAAGGATATGGAGGATATTTAAGGACAAGGAGACCCTCCGATTAAAGTGGATCAATGAGTAATATATGAAGGAGAAAAGTTTCCAGCCATTAGATCAAACCAAAGTAAGCTCATGGAATTTTAAGCAAATTTTGAGATTCAAGGATCAAATTTACCACTCGATTAAGAAGAAAATTATAAATGGTGAATCAACATGGTTTTGGTTTAATAACTAGAGTGATCTAAGTACTTTACATACTAGGAATGAGCTTAGGCATTTTATTACCAGGATTCCAATTTAAGAAAGAGTTAGCTCCATCTTACACTATGGAACTTGGAATTGCAATTTTGAGAGGGGATAATAGCTTGGAAATTTTGTTACCAAGGAATCCACACACAGATGAGGAAGATAAGCTAACCTGATTACACGCCAACTGCAAGGAATTATCTAATAGATCCTACTATAAACTGTTTAGGGATACACATCCCAAGGTCCCCTGGCATGAGCTAATATGGAATAATCCTTTATTCCTTAAAGAATCTTTTTTATGTTGGCTTGCAATGAAAGATAGGCTAAAAACTAAAGCTAGATGGTATTGCACTACAAGCAACTTGAATACCAAATGTATTTTATGCATAAGGGATAGTGAAACTTGGAATCAATTGTATTTCTAATGAAGTGTTTCATAAGCCATTTGGGTTAATGTCCAAAAAAATATTACAAGTTAATTTTCCTCAGGAGGAATGGGTGAAAATCATACATTGGACCATCAATATGATGAACAAGATAAAGAAGGATGGAGTAGCTATTAAGACTACATTTTGTTGTGCTATTTATACAATCTGGAGGGAAAAAATTACAAGTTGCAGAAGGGAAAAGAGATGGATACATAGATGCTAGCAGATACAACAGTTCACTTTATCAAAGAGCTTTTTATAGCTCATGAAAATCATATTAAACTTAATCCATACATGAGGTGTCTTTGGAATAGTTGAAGCTCAAACTAAAATTAGTATACTAGGAATAGTTGTTTCCTAATTCACTAGTAGTTTTACTTTGTTTAAGTGTAATATTGAAACCTATCATTGTGTTTTATTTTTTTAAAGATTAGCTTGAGTTAATACAAATATAACTTTCATTTTTTTAAAAAAATTAAAGTGATCTTGACTATTGAAAAATCATATGAAAAATTTCGTATTTATTCTACTGTGCACAAGATTGGATTCCACCTTAATTTCTTAACATTAATAATTTCACATTCAATCTATATGTATAATATGAGACTTTATTCATAATAAAATCAATAATATGTAAAAAATACTAAAACTTATAATATCTGATTATAATAATTTAACCATTAATCTTGGATTTGTAAATCATTACAATAGTTAGCTTACATTTTCTATGACTCCACCCATATAATACCATCACTTATAATGAATCACACATCCTATAATCGCTCTTGAGATTATATCTCTCATCCCTTTATACTATAATTCGTGGACATTAGTGTTTGAAATTGAGCCTATAGCTTGTAATAATTTAGAAACAAATGGCAGTTGTTATATGTCATCTTAAATGTATACATTATTAATTGCATAACATAATTTACCAACTGATTAAATGGAATGGAAAGGTAGTCGAGGATTCCAACTTTGACTATGTTGGAATTAAAAAGGGTTTTCAAATTTCATTCATCAACCATTGAAACACCTAACTAATAATGTTAAAAAGATAGTTTTATAAACGATTAATTATTTGGTATTATCATACAAACACTAAACAAATTTAATTTATCAAATAACTTGCATTATTAAAGGTTTAGTCATAACTAACTGACTTTTTCTATCATTCCTTCTATTGGATGTCCTATATTCGAGATTTCAACTGTTTTGCTTTAAACCCACAATATAACCTAGAGATAATTAGATCCATCAACCTAACATGTCATAGAATGAAATTTACTGTGCCTGCAATAGTTACTACTATCCATGAACTAAGTTACATTCTTAGTAGACATTTTTTTATTTTTTCTAAAGAATTACATAGATGTTCAAAATTTGATGCTCTCTTACCAACATAATTAAAGGTCTTAAAGAAATCCATTTCTAATTTATATATCTTTATAACAGTGATGTCATCATCATCTCAAATGTTACCAACATATATTTTTGTAGGCCATTGAATAATACCCTTTTGCCACCTCTTAACACACAAATTTTATTATACCATTATTTTATTTTATTATTGTATATTATATATTATTATAATTATTTTTATTTATTTATTATATTTTTAAAACCATTTTATTATTTTATTATCATTTTTAATTAGTATTTTAGTTACTATTATTTATTATTTATTGTATATATTTTATTTTAGTTTAGTTTAATTTTTTTTCTCTCTCATTTATAGGGGTCAATTTGAAAAGAGTCTCTCTACTAGTTAGGGTTAAGGCTGTACTACTAGATCTTCCCAAACCTTACGCTTCAGTGAGATTTCTACTGGGTGTTGTTGTTGTTGTTAAGACACAAATTTTATGGAAATTATTTGATTTTCAACCTAGTTAAAATCTTAAACATGTGACAACACATAGTGCACTTAAATTCAAACAATACGCAGTTACATTTAGCTATTGGAGGCATCTTATTTAATGTAACTATGTATAGCCTAACCATATTACAATTTGCATCTATCTCATATACTTCGTAAATCTTACAATCTCCTCCACTCCAATCTAAATTTACCTCACAATACATTAAACTTATTAGCTCTTCTTGCACAATACAAAGTAGAGAATTGGTATACACCTTTTGAAAATCCTTCATAATGTGAAATTGTGTCACCAACGATACACTATTCCCTCCATTTCTCGCTTAATCTTTCCCCTAATCATGTACTTATATTGCTCAACAAATTATATCAATATGCTACGAATAATCATATATCATCAAAGTAAGCATTCAGATCTCATTCCTTCTCTTTTGTTGAAATTCTCACCCAAAAATTGAACTTAATATGTTGCTGAGCCCACCTCTTATGATCATCCAAAAGGAATTAACCCGTGAAGTACCTTCCAAGTTGAACTTTACCACCATTTTAGCTCATGTTCTCTCAAATTTTTTTTCTATTCATTACATTATACACAAAATCCATAAAACTATCTTTTAACTTCTTATAATTCTTATAGTTACCAAATTTATTAATTAATTTTTTGAATATATGCCTGTAATACCCGGTATCTAGTTTAACCGGTACACCGGAATAAAATTGATATTTAAACTTATGTTATTAAAACCAGAGCAGTGAATAATAATTTTTGGTTACATCAAATTAATGATGTATGATATTTTTCGGT
>JANVCQ010024847.1:0-12216 GCA_025531925.1 Erythroxylum plowmanianum
GCATAAGCAACTACCTTTCCTTCCTGCATCAAAACACAACCCAAACCAGTTCCAGATGCATCACTAAACAAAACATACTCCTTACCAAACATAGGTTGGACCAATACAAGAAACTCAGTAAGCATACTTTTCAGCTGATCAAAGCTACTCTAACATCTATCAAACCATTCGTACTTCACTCCCTTCCGTAATAGTTTAGTTAAAGGGGATGTTATCACCGAAAATCCCTTAACAAATCGTTGGTAATAACCAGCTAGACCCAGAAAACTTCTCACTTCTGCCACATTCCATGGTGGCTTCTAATTAACAATCACCTCTATCTTAATAGGATCAACTCTAATTCCTTCAAAAGAGATAACATGCCCTATAAATGATATATCCTGAAGCCAGAAATCACACTTACTCAACTTAGCATACAACTGTCTTTCCTGTAGGTCTGTAATATAATTCGGAGATGTTCAGTATGGTCCTGTTTCTTCTTAGAATGGACCAAAATGTTATTAATAAACACCATAACAAACTGGTCCAAATAAGTCCTGAACACTCTATTCATTAGATCCATAAATGTTGCTGGAGCATTAATTAACCCGAATGGCATTACTAGGAATTCATAATGTCCATAATGGGTCCTAAATGCAATCTTGGGTACATCCACATCTTTTACCTGAAGTTGACAGTACCCCGATCTCAGATCTGTCTTTGAAAACACTCCTGCATCTTTCAACTAATCAAATAGATCATCAATCTTTGGCAACGGATACCTATTCTTCACTGTGACTCTATTCAACTGTCTGTAATCAATGCACATCCGTAGTGTGATATCCTTTTTCTTAACAAATAACAATGGTGCTCCCCACAATGATACACTAGGTCGAATAAACCCTTTATCCAGAAGTTCTTGTAACTGCACCTTCAACTCCTTCAACTCAGTAGGAGCCATTCTGTGTGGTGCTCTAGATATAGGAGCAGTACCAGGCATGACTTCGATAGATAACTCCACTTCCCTTTCAAGAGGGAGTCCCGGTAATTCCTTAAGAAATATATCTAGAAATTCATTCATGACAGGAATGTTAAGCAGTTTACCACCCTCTTTCTTAGAATCAAACACGAAAGCTAGATATGCTTCATAACCCTTCCTGAGAAGCTTTCGAGCTTCAATAGCAGATACCACTTTCGCTAAGGAGCTAGTGCGGACAATATGCAATATTACTTTAGACTAATCAAATCTCCTAAGCATAACTGTCTTAGCCTTATAGTCACTTACTATCTAATGATTGGATAACAAATCCATACCTAGAATCAGATCAAATTCATGGAAAGGCAATCTAATTAGGTATGCTACATAATCATTTCCTTGAATCATAATTGGACAATTCCTATACATTCGATTAACTAACACACTACTACCCAGAGGACTGGTTACCTAGATATCATACGCTAACTGATCTGTAAGCATCTCCTTATCAAACGCTTCTCCAACACAGATATATGAATGTGAAGATCCAGGATCAATTAATGCATACATTTCAAAATCAAAGAGAGAAACCATACTAGCAATGACATCTAGTGCATCCTGATCCTCACGAGCTTTCAGTGCATAAGCTCGAGCCGAAGCAGTAGGCACAACTGGTTGATCTACTATTTTCGATTGGTTACTCTGATTCGATCTATTCTGCCCAGATCCTCCTCGACCTCTATCTCGTCCTCTATTCTCAGCAGATGCATGAAAGACCTCTTGACTGGTTTGTGATGTCTGAGCCTGGTTGAGAGGGCAACTGGCTATCTTATGCTCAGTACTACCACAGCGAAAATAGGCTCCCATAGCCCTTCTGCAAACACCCCAATGATGTACAGAACAATCAGGGCACTCCGAGGGTTCAGAACCTCGACCTTCAGACAACCCCTTACCAGAAACAGCCGAAGAGGAAAAGTTTTGTCGCCTTCCCCGTGTCACAGATCTCTGAGTATTTTCTGGTGCAGAAATAGTACCTTCCTGACTTCGTTTCCTCGAGGACTGGCCTCCTCTACCAAAACCCCTTCTCTGACTTCTTTCTCTCCTAACCATCTCCTGTCTCTCAATTTTCATTGCAACCTGTACCAGCTGATGGTACGTCACTTACTGCAATAGAGTAATTGCTGCCAGATGCTCCTTAATGGAATCATGCAATCCATCCTCAATCTGGTGACATCGGAACTCCTCAGTAAGTACAGATTCAGGGGCATACTTATTGAGTCGGTTGAACTCCTGATCATACTCAGCAACTGATAAGTTTCTCTGCTTCAAGTTCAGAAATTGCTTCTATTTATCCTTTCTGTAAGCCTTTGTCACATACTTAGCTTTAAATTCTTAGGCAAAGAAATCCCAAGTCAAAGGTACCGACAATTGAGGACTCCTCAGAACAAACTTCCACCATTCATAAACTGCTCCCTACAGAAGGGAGACAGCACAGTACACCATCAGCTCAGCTGGACAACTGATCTCATCCAGTACCCTCTTCACCTTCTCAATCCAGAACTCAACCCTTTTAGATTCCTCTAGAGATGTCCCAGTAAATTCCTTAGCTCCATACCTCCTCAGCTGATCAATCGGAGCCTTAGGTGCCACCATTCGATGCAGCAACGTCATCATATCCTGAGACAACTTAATCAAAGCCTCTCCCTAAGCTGGAGGAGGAGGTGGCATCCTAGCTTCACCTCGATTGACCCCAAGGGTCCAGGTATTTCTGGATGAGTTTGCTCCGGCTGATTGCTCTCAGCAAATTCGTCAACAGAGTTACGAGATTCTTCCATTGTAAATTCTATAGACAAAACATGGGACACCACATTAGTCCAAAACATAACTTGTACACTCAATAGAAGCAATAGTTAAGCACTGGTTAAACCAGAATCGCCTAAATCATGCTCTGATACCAAAAAGTGTAACACCCACATATACCCCTTGGGAGGATATTGCGAGTGCCACATATACAAAACATACAGATAATATAGAAATAAAACCAAATCCAAAACACACGAAACATAACATACATGCATTCTTAAAATCTTAACAAACATAAAACGTATATCATTATTTCATAAAGCAGCCTGAATTAAGATTATTACAACCCATCAAAATAAAAATTCAGGAGTTATAAACATCATATACAAGTCCAAAAATAATCTCAAAATACATATAAACAAAACAAAAATCAGACTCCTTTGGCCATCGCGGTTGTCTTGTCCCAGTTCCTACGTTCCTCTTTCAGAACCTATATGGGGCAAATCCACCGTACTAAGCATATAGCTTAGTGAGTAATAACTAAACTATAAGTCAACAACAGATACAGAAATTAAAAAAATAGAGTTTTATAAATAATAGAATTGTTCAACACAAGAAGGTATAAACCCTTCAGAAACACAATACAATTTAGCTTATTCCAAAATGAAACTGATATCAGAGTACAAAATCATAAGACTGCTAAATCCATTTATAGAAGTGGGTAACGGGACTTATACAGAAGATACCACAATTGGTATCATATAACAGAAGAGACTTACGCCTCAATAATAGAAGATGCCGAAGTGTCAATAACAGAAGACACCGAAGTGTCACAGAAGCAGCTGCAGACTCTTCTAGGCATGCCTATTTACCCACAACTAGGACTCAACAGTTTTAAAACAAAACAAGGTCATTTCAGACATTTTATGTGCAAAGCAAGTAGTTAATCATATTCACATGCAAGTAGCACTTCTAATGATATAAACATGCATCAAACGCCTCGGACAATCATTGTCCGAAATTAAGAACACAATCAGCATAAATCAAATTCAAAAAGCAGAACAAAGTAAGGTAAATAGCATTTCAATATCGCATTCATCAATCAATACCTCAGACCTTCATGTCCGGAATCAGTACACATTCATCAATATCAAATTCAATTCAGTAATAAACAAAACAAATCAAGGTGAGACCATCTTAGGTTACTCACAAAGGCTCCCTGATTGCTTATTGCCTCGAAGTCCCGGCAATATCTGGAATCGATTGCTCTAAAGGTTCCTCTAAAATATTCAATACAAACATATATTACTATTGTGCACAATTATGAATTCAATTATGCACCTTCATGTATACTGAATATGTATGATGCATGTTCATGTCAAAAATCTGGGTTTCTTATCCTTAATCTTATCACCTTATCGATCATGTGAAATCATACATAATCCCTCAACCAGATTTATTTCACAATCCACCTTTAGGTTCACTTTGCTCAATTATTCTCATTAGGCAAGTGAGGTAATTAGGTAATACTTCCTTCTAGAAAGTTTTCTCTCTTTGGCTTAGGTTTCCAATGATACCAAGTTCATCCAAGTTAGTTTAGTATTCCATGAGTTATGTTTAAAATACCACTGATTGTGTACATTTAAAATTTTGGCTAATACATGATCATGCCTCCAAGTTGTACACCTTATAACTCTCAATTCCAATATCCAAAAATTACAAACTTTATACCAATTTAAATCTAAGAGAATAAGATACAACTTTGGTGAAGACACCTTAGTCTAATTCAGCCTACATCAGTACAATTTATTTAATAACCACAGGACATGATTTTTGTCCCTTGTAGTGCTACAACCTAATACAAGACTCAATTCCATGTCACTTTTGAAAGTCTTAGAGACAGAATCAAAATTCAACTTCTTTAAGAAAGTTGTAGACCTATGTCTCAGGTTTATTTTGAATCAAGAATCAACTTATTTAAAAATCTAAAGATCAAAATATAATCAAAATACCGAATCATGTTCAATAAAAGCAATAACCTTTTAATAGCCTCTAGGCTTTCATCCGAAACTCATTGCCATTTTTACACCAAATTTATTTCAGTTTTTCTAGATCACTTTAGCATAAACACATCACCATGCTATATTCATTCAAAACCAATTTGTTTTTCATAAAATCATCAAACTCTAATCACTTTTCTTAAACCTCTTCATCTTCATAAAATCAATCATAAACCTATCAATTTTCCAGATTTTTATCTTAAATAGATTGTGGGTCAGATTTGTATTACCATTTTGACCTAGACAATGAGGTATTTAGGCAATACCTTCTACTAAACAAATGTTCCACAATGTCTTAAGTGCTCAATGACATCAATTTCATGCATTTTGGTTCAGTGTCATTCAAGTTATAATAAAAAATCTACAGACTGTTTTCATACCTTGACAGAGCACGAATTTCAAATTCAAGCCAAATTTCCAGACTCTTAAAGGCATATTTTTTAATTCAATTCTTTCATGAAAAATGTAGTTCTATGTCTCTAGTTTACTATAAATCAAACTCCATCTAATTTGGATATTCACAGATCAAGTTATGCCCAAAATACAGATGTATGTTTAGTAAAATACTGCATATATCATATTCCAATGACTATAATCCTTCATCTTGTTAATCAATCACCATATTTGTTTCTTCTTTCACCACCCACACATGCAACAACACCATTTACATATGCAGCATGAAAATATACACCATTCATGCATGCATTCAGTTACAAAGATTAAATCGTCAGTAGAAATCATTTACACTATCATAAAACTTAAAGCATTACTTACTTGGTTTATACTTCAGAAAAATTCTAGAAATGGGAGAGGAAATAAGAAGGAAAATGGTGAAGATGGTTTTAGTGAAACCAAAGGGAAAGAGCTGTAGAAACATATTTTATTTTTTTAATGCCTAGGTGTTTCATTAGTGCTTTAATACATGTCTCCATTGCATGTCTTCCACTTGTCCACTAGATAAGCTACCATTTGTCTCATAACTATAAGTCCATTTGTCACTCCATAATTTGTCCATTTGTCAATTAATTTCTAATACAATTGTCACTCTTCTATTTATCTCTTATTTTTCTAGTCCAAAAATACCCCAAATTTTCAAAAATTTTCTAAAATTCACCAAAAATTTTGAAATAATACTAGTAGTCTCCAAATAAATTTTTAACGCAAATAATCCACAATTCACATTTTAATCGCAATTAGAAACCAATTATACCCGAAAAATGTCATGAATGTATGTACAATTATTTGTACAAGTCAAAATTCATATGCATATATCAGCGAATACTTAATTATGCAAAGCATATGATGTATTGGAAATTCCTAAATTTTCTAATCCTTAACATGGGGTGTTACATGATGTGATTCCGAGCATCGCTGACCTAGTGTAGTTGTATTGTGACAATAACGGGGCTATAGTATAGGCCAAGGAATTAAGGTCTCATCAGAAATCCAAACATTTACTCAGGCGCTACCATTTGATTAAAGAGATCATTGGTAGAAATGCTATCAAGATAGAGAGAGTTCCTATCGATCAGAGTATAGTTGATCTGTTGACTAAGCCTATTTTTCAAATGAGTTTTGTGTCACATGTACACGCTTATGGTATTAGATATCAAGGCGATTGACTTTAGTGCAAGTAGGAGTTTGTTACAGAAGTACTTTAAAGGCAATCACCTCTAGTACTTATTGTACAAATTATTTTATGATTAATAAAGGCATTTTTCATTATTTCGATGTTCATACATTTATAGATTTGATGTTGATCATAATGAAGTTCTTTATACAAAACATAGCATGGAGGAAATCATGATGAGATCATGATAATGAGATTCCTATCATATGTAATTATGTTAGTATCTAAACTTTCTCTAGTTATAAGATTAATGAGATGGGATATCATTAATCCGGATAGACTAGCACAAGTTATACTCCTTGATTAGATCAAACAGTAGATCTCATAAGCTGTAGACATGAGTTGTTTAGAGTTAACATGTAGATACTTACTAAGGATAGTAAGTACAATGGATTGAACCGCTATGAGACAATCATCTGGATATTATATTACAGTGTCAGTGATAGTCTCATTATAACAATGATGCAAGTATCCTTTGACTTGAGGTACTCAAGGATATCTCAGATACTGATCTTGTGCTTTGTCTCCATTCATCGGTGCCTTTCAGGGGTTACTCATAAAGTGATGACTGGGTACAGCTTGAGGTATTCGAAGGTAATTGAGTAGCCAATAAAGGATTCATCACTCCTAATAGAAGGTGATGATACCCATGGCCTCTTGCTGGGGACATTACTCGTGAGTCTCTAATGCCATACATTGATGGGTGGTAGGGACCCACTAATCTTCAAACGAACTGGCATTATTCGTTAGTCGTTTTTTTTTTCTTTGGTAATATTTATTCTAAATAACAATTTCAGTAGTTATTATTTTATTCATTAATATTACATTATTGATTCTTTTATTCATTAATATTTATTTATTCTAAATAACACTTCCATTAGTTATTATTACTGATTAATAAAAATTAATGATTAATAAAAGTTTTTGAAAAAAAAGGGGGGAGGGTTCATTTTATGATAAAAATTCATTAATTTTAGGTATTTCACAACAAGAAAACAGGGATTGTAAAAGATGTTCCACTAGAAATATTCTTGTTTTTGCTTCGACTTATATTCCCCAAAAAGTGGATCCCGCTCTAATAGCTTCGAATAAATTAAATACATGCATTAAGATACGAAGGCTTCTTATTCCACAACAATGAAAGTACTTTTTCACTCTTTCCTATAGTAGAGGATTTCACTTGGAAAAGAAAATGCTCCATACTAATGGATTCGGGTCCATAACCATGGGTTCCAATGTACGAGATCTTGTAGCATTTGCTTCGCGTGGATTTTCATAACCCTGTTGTGGCTATAGCAGATATGTGTCATAAAAAGAGTCCTCAATGATACATAGAGTAATAAAATCCTCAGGATAAGATCTAGTAACACTTGGACTAGATGTGACGTAGTCAATCTAGTGGGAGTTGACACTTTGACCATAGTTTGAATTAAGTAGGGTATAGATGGTGAAATGACGAATTGCATGATAACATTTTGTATGGAAGGCCGTAGTCAAACCACTGACTTTCGATCAATTGGGGGTCATGACATGATGCTAGATAGCTTTTGACTTACTTGAATTAATTCTTAATATAAGTGGCCAACATAACTGGGAACCTAATAGGTCACACACATAGGAGATCCGAAGAATGAGTAAAATGGTCTTGAATAGTGATTCAAGATATGAGAGAGTGCTTCGGGATTGTATTGCGATGTGATCTTGGTAGAAAACATTACATGGAATGGATTAGAAACAAGTGTTATTGGCTTCCATTAATGCATGCTATTCATGGTCATTAACTTCCCATACCTTCCATTGATGCATGTTATTCATGGTCATTAACTTCTCATAACTTTCATTAATGCATGTTATTCATGACCATTAACTTTAAATAACATTCGATTAGTGGTGGGGTTATGGAAGACCAAATGGTGAAGAAAATTGAGATGATTTTTGTGAATCTTGTGTATGACGCAACAAAGAAAAAGAAGGGGTTCTTTTTCTTACACACACACATTTTCTCTCCAACTCTTTCAAGGGTTCTTGCCTTTGTTAGCATAAAGAAAGAATTGTAGTCATCTCCTAGTGAGGTTTCATCCTTCTATCTTCATGTGGACTTTCATTAGAGACGGTCTGCATTGATCGTTGTGCTTTACGACAACCCAATGCAGAGAAGATTAAAGAATAGGAGATCATTAGGAAGGTATGTAAGCATCTTACATTTCATATTTTTGTTTTTCTATATCTATATGCATGAGTAAATTTGATTTTTGAGGTTTCATTTTGTTTCCCTGTGTATATCTGATACATATTATGTATGAGATGCATAATCGAAACCTAACAGAAAATAGTGGGAACTTTTTTTTCCAAAACGTTTTATTAAAAATTTTGGCAACATAACGACTGCTTTTCTAAGATTCCCAAATTTCAAAAAACTTGTATAGCATATTTTAAAACACTTTTATATTCACATCAATTTTTCAACTAAAAATTATGGACTTTAAGTCCACTAATAAGCAACCTCAAACAGATAATTCTCAATAATCGCTATAATAAACTTTAAAAAGCTAAAACATATTCAAGCATTTCATTTAAAAGTCTTTATAAACATCCATTCTTTACACAAATGTATATATCAAAATTACACAAGCACAGCAACACCGGACAATACAATTAATATTATGACGAAGTCCCAATTATTGCAGCACTTGTACCCATACCTGGGGTGGTTTGTTTAAAACCATAAAAATAAGGGTGAGCTAAAGGAACCCAGTGAGTATAATCAGTTTACTAAAAGTTAACTTTTTATAACAATATAACTAAAATATTCCATACAATCATAAAGCTTACGATAAAATATTTTTCCATAACAACTTATTCTTAAAACACAATTTCAATTTTTCTAAAATACTATTTCGAAATGCTTTTTGAAATTAAACTCATAATATAAAAGTTTCTATTTTCCATTTTTCATTTTCTTTAAACAATAAACAATAGTGACAATAAGTTTTCTGAAAACTTTAATACTAAAAAATAAACCAACCATTAGAATTGGTACCGTACGGTATCTCTTAAATCACTTTAAACATAAATAGTGGCAGAATTAATATTTTTATGACTTTCCTTACTTAACTTACCTCACTATTATTTTCTTTACCATATGGCACATTAGGCATAAAGTCACGAAGCTGGTTCTGCATCGTTTACCCGCGACTGGTTAACCACTATTTATAGAGCAAATTCTACATCGCTTACCTGTAATAGGTTAACCACTATAAACTAATAGCTACGGAGCTAGTTCTATATCGCTTACCCATAACAAGTCACGGAGCTGGTTCTGCAACGCTTACCCATGATTGATTAACCACTATTTACAAAGATGGTTCTACATCGCTTACCCGTAATAGGTTAACCACTATAAACATACTGGTATTGTAACATGTATAAAGCCTAGCGATATACCATAGGTAAAAACAACTTTTACATTTACGACTCATCTCATTTTCTAAATCAAGTATGGAGGATTCATAATTGAATTATTTTAATATAACTCCCAATCACATAAAATTTAACTTTCAAATTAACACTCATATATTGCCAAAGCATATACTTATATTAGCAATATTCACTTGTAAAATATCATTTGCATAAAACTCAGTATAAATATTCATTTCATGATCAAATGAAAATCATTTGCATAAACTCTATTTAAAGAACATTTATATGTCATCAGTTCTTTTGTAAAGAATTAAGTCGTAGAAAACAATTAAAATACACTCACATGTCATCAATTCTTTTGTAAAGAATTAGTCATATAAAATAAAAAAAATACACTCATAATTTTGCATGTTGTGAAACTCAGGTTAATCTCCACCAATAATAACAAATTCACTTTGAGCACTATTGCCTAGGTGAATAGAGTGTGAACAATTATATTGAAAAATCATACAAGGCAAATTCCCAGGAAAGACTGCAGGGGTCACAACCGATCCCACTTAAAATCTAACTTTTTAGATAGAATTTTCCTAGATATGTAATTTAATAGCACAATAATTCACCACAACTATACTCAACAATAGCTATTAAATAGACAAATATAGGACACCAGATTTTAACAAGGTTTAGGCAATTATGCCTACTTCCTCGGACACTACTAAATTGATATTTCACTATTTTCAAGAAATAATACAAGTGAAATACTACAAAAAGGAGAGAAAGAATATTTGTCTTAAGGAAAGACAATTTTTAGGATGATTTTAACTAAGGAGGGGAGGCTCCTTTTATGGTTTTAGGAACCTATACTGTTGGACCTCATTTTTGGAGCCCAACAATCGATTCGGATACCAACAGATACTTGCCCCGAGTCTCAAGACCGAGAAGACCATTCAGGAGAGTCGCGTGACATTGGTGTGAATGAAGGATGGAAAACATTTCATTTAAAAGAAATCTCAGCATGGCAGCAAAGGGAAGTTCGCCGCGGCGAAAGTCATTCCTCACCGCGGCGAAGACGCCCTCTGAACGCGAAGATGCCTTCAGAAGGTTTCACCACAGTGATCTTCGGCTTCGTCGTGGCGAAACACTCAGAATCTGAAATTTCACAAACATTTTTAAACAAACACATCATCCAAATCTAACCACAAGCTACACATACTCACACACAAAAGAAACTTCAATTTTTCATGTAATTGCAATAACAAAAAGTTTAAACGACTTTACTTACATAACATCATACATATCCAAACTTAATACAAACACAAAATGATGCTTAATATTGATATGCCTATAACGCTATTCAAAATAGTCACTAACTTAGTACAAAGTCCCTAACTATCTTGGAGTTTTCGATGCCCTGCAAGGATCAACTGTCATCTTGTTCCGCACCTGAGGAGGGAAAAGTGGGGTGAGCTACACAGCTCAGTGGCTATTATATTTATAGCCATCAGTAATTAGCCACAAATTCAAGCATATGTATATATATATCTAACAATTCAAGCATTTTCAAATTAGCTCAAAGACTCATAATTAAATAAGTCATCACATAACTCATAACATAAGCTTTAATCATTATGCATAACGAGCAAATATATCATGCTTGACAATTTAAGATGCAATGCACAAACAAATGGCTCGAGGGTTCCATAGAAACAAAATGGTGAAACCGAAGTTTACACCATTAATAGAGTGAGTCCTTTTCGGAGCTCATATGTCACAAGCGGGCAGCGGGGAGAAGGCTCTTGTCAACGTGCACGTGACAAACAGAATGGTTCCACTCTCGCCTAAACAAAAGCACATAATTATTTTATCATATACTTATACTTTTATGCTTTTCTATCTTTTCATTCATACAAAATGACATGACATGTTTCAATGGCATAACTTGATCAAAATTCATAAATCACAATGCATTTTCAACAATTACATAATTCACTATCAAGCAAGTTACACATACACACACATAGGCAAGAATTTGCCCAATCACACAATAACTATAAATATATTACCCACCTAAATTCGCTTGACAATCCAAGTTCAATGTTGTCTTTCCTCTTGCTCTTGGATCTGGCTTGCTTGGTTTCCTATAACAAACCAAGTTCTCATTCAAACAACATTCAAAGGAAATTCATAAGGCTTCAATAATCAAAAAGCTAAAATTGAGCTATAATCCTTTCAAAATCCATATTTTCGGGTGAACTTTTCCATGATCATTATGATTGGGTAAATGAATAAATTTGACAACACTTCCTTCTAGAAACATATTCCCCATTGTCTTAAGTTTCCAATGACAC
>JANVCQ010024883.1:0-12214 GCA_025531925.1 Erythroxylum plowmanianum
GAAACGGTTAATCAGTTGAGTTCTGTAACTAACTCGAACTGACTCTTGCGTCTGCTTTTCTTTCTTCGTCTGCTTTTTAACGACGTCTGCTTTTGAATTCTTCATCTGCTTTTGAAATCTCCGTCTGCTTTTGAAACTTCGTCTATTTTTGAATTCTTCGTCTGCTTTTGAAATCTCCGTCTGCTTTTGAAACTTCGTTTGCTTTTTGAAACTTCGTCTGCTTTTTGAAACTTCGTCTGCTTTTTGAAACTTCATCTGCTTTTGAAACTTCGTCTGCTTTTTGAAACTTTGTCTGCTTTTTGAAACTTCATCTGCTTTTTGAAACTTCGTCTGCTTTTTGAAACTTCGTCTGCTTTTGAATTCTTCTTCTGTTTTTCTACTTCTTCGTCTGCTTTTTCTACTTCGTCTGCTTTTTAACTTCTCCGTCTGTTTTTCTTTGTCTGCTTTTTCTACTTCTTCTGTTATTCATCAAAATCATATATATGTAAAGTCATTTTGACTCAATAGTGATACCTAATGCTTACATATTAACTCACAATATGTAATAGCTCAGACCACTCGCCTTAGGGGCAACCCAAAATGGACAATATCTATGGGCGGATGGTCTGGGCTGTTATAAATGGTATCAGAGCTAGTACCCAAACTGTTGCACCAACTAGGCTGAGCCCTAAAGAGAGTTGGGCCCTAAAGGGCGTGGAGAGTGTGAGATCCCACATTGGTTGGAGAGGAGAACGAAGTATGCCTTATAAAGGGTATGGATACCTCCCCCCAGAAGACACTTTTTCCCAAGGGTGGGAAGAGAAAAAATGTGAATGGTTAGGGCCTAGGGGCAATCCAAAGCAAACAATATCTGTGAGAGGGTAGTCTGGGTTGTTACATAATAAACTATTAGTTTCAGATCTTATAATTAAGATTCGGAGGAAGAAGAGAAGTCTTAGGTGGTGTACCAAAGTCAAATGGTGGAATCTAGAAGAGGATATGATAGAACAACATTGTAATAGAGTAATATATGGATAAGATTGGAATTTGTAAGGAAATACTAACCAAATATGGGAGAAAGTAGTAACTCTCTTAAGGAATACAACTATAGAGATCTTACGTACTTCTAAAAGCCTTAGGGGTAGTAAAAAGGAGCCTTGGTGGTGGAAATGAAGATGTATAAGAAATGTTAACATCAAGAAGGGTGCCTATAAAGCTATATTAGATAGCAACATAAAGGTAAAGATAGTAGTTAATAGAGAAAGTTATAAACTAGCAAAGAAAGAGGCAAAGAATATAATCTTAGAAGCTAAAAGCAGAGCTCACGAGAAATTATACTGACGATTGGAAACTAAAGATAGAGAAACAAATATTTTTAAATTGTTAAAAACTAAGGAATGAAAAGCGAGAGACATATATCAAGTTCGTTGTATAAAAGATGAGGGCATGTGCTCATAACTAAAAATGATATTAAGGTGATGGCAGAGGTGTTTTATACCCTTCTTAATGAAGGCATAGAAGAAAACCTCTCTTTAGATGATCTTAGCACGTTCGAGAGGTATCATAACTTTATGTATTGCTGGTAGATTATAAAGGAAGAACTTATAAAAGCTTTGAGGGAGATGAAGAATGGAAAGGTAGTAGGGCCAGATGAGATACCCATAGAGGTATGAAAGAGTCTATGCAAAGAGGGTCTTACTTAGCTAGCTAAGTTTTTTAATATGATCTTTAAGTCAGCCAAAATATCAGATAAGTGGAGACATAATATGTTAATTCCTCTATACAAGAACAAAATGGACATCTAAAGCTGTAACAACTATAAAGGCATCACACTACTTAGTCACATCATAGAGTTATAGGGGAAGATGATTGGGAAAAGAGTTAGAAATGATGCTTCTATCTTAAAGAACTAGTTTGGTTTTACGCCAAAAGGTCCACAATAGAAGCTTAACATTTCCTTAGAAGATTAATGAAATATTATAAGGAAAGATAATGTAACCTACATATGGTTTCTTTTTTATTTAAAGAAGGCATATGACAGGGTACCTAGGGAATCATATGGAGGTGTTTAGAAGTTAAGGGAGTATCTATCACCTATATACGAGTTACTAGGAATATGCATAAAGGTGTAAATACTACAGTAAGAATGACAAAAGGAGATACATAACATTGGTCTATCAATATTGGGCTACACCAAGGCTCTTTATTGAGCCCTTTTTTATTTTCAGTAGTGATTGATGAGCTTATTAAGAATACCCAAGGGGATGTGCCTTGGTGCATGTTGTTTACAGATGACATTATTTTAGTGGATGAGACAAAAGAGGGTGTTAATGTCAAGTTAGAACTTTGAGGGATACGTTAGAATTAAAGGACTTTAAATTTAAGCAGGGGTAAGACTAAGTACGTAAAGTGTACCTTTTTAGGTTATAAGATGGCTACCGATGTAGAGGTAAAGCTTGGTTGCGAAGTTATACCATAAAAGGAGTGTTTTAAGTATCTAGGATATATCATCCAAAGCAATGGAGAGATTGGTTAAGAAATAGGTCACCGTATCAGATCAGGGTGGCTTAAATGGAGAAGTGAATCAGGAGTTTTATATGACAAAAAGATAATATTTAAGCTCAAAGGTAAATTCTATCATTCAGCGATTAGGTCGGTCATGTTTTATGAGATAGTATGTTGGACCATCAAACAAGTGCATAGTTATAAACTAATGGTGGTGGAGATAAGGATGCTTCATTGGATGAGCAATTTTATTAAAAGAGATAAGGTCGAGAATGCAATTGTAAGAGATAAATTACAAGTTGCCAATATTAATGAAAAATTAAGAGAGGTAAGGTTTGGATGGTTTAGACATGTTAAGAGGAGATACCCAGACGCTTTAGTATGAAGATGCCAGAAAATTGTACTTAGAGACTATAAAAGAAAAAAAAAAGAAGACTTAAGAAGAATTAGGGAGAGGTGATTAAGAATTATGTGGCTTTGTCGGAACTTATGGAAGACATGACTCTCAATAAAAAAAAACTTTGACATACTAGGATACAAACTCTCTTAGTGATTTAGCTCAAACATTTTCTTAGTTTAAATATTTTTGTATAATGACTTGTTTGATTTATTTATTTATTTGTCTTCTTTCTTGAGTGTGTATTTATTTACTTATTTTATCTTTTATTTTTACTCTCTACCTTATTTTATTTTATCGTACTATTTATTTTTACTTATTTTTATATTTTTATTTATTACATATTTTTATATTTTATTATTATTATTATTATTATTATCTTTTATGTATATTTTTACATATATTTTATGTATATTTTTAATTATTATTATTTTATTATTTTAATATATATATGCATATTTAGATATGTTTTTTCTCTTTATGTGGGTCTATCGAAAATAATCTCTCTATCAATTACTTGTATTAGCGGCACTTTCATTGGGTTGTTGATGTTGTTGTTCGCATTAGAAGCTAATAACAAATGGGTACGATAAGAAAATGTTTAAAGTATGAAAATATATATTAAAGCTTATGTATACTGGAAGGCAAAAACAAATCACAAACTGCACTACTAGCTTTGTTGTTGTTTGAGGCAAAATATTGTTGTTGTATATGACTTGAAGGCATAATATTATTATTGCTATATTGTGGAATTGTACTAGAAGATGTTGTATTTCCTATGGCAATAAAAGGATATGACAAGAAAATGTTTAACCTATAAAGATATATTAGAGTATATGTATACTTGAAGGCATAGAGAAATTTCAAACTTACATTACCGGTTTCATTGTTGTTTGAGATAGAATGATATATTGGCTAGGAATTAAATTTCTGAAATCAGTCGATTAATTTGGTTGAAGTTGCACATTATTGTTTCCTGGAAATTTTATAGCAATGACCTTATTCCCTTTTTCTTTTACTAAGTGCCATAACATTAGATATTTATAAAAAAATAGACATTATATTTAAAAAAAGTAAATATAACATATTTGAAATAGAATAAAGAAAAACCAACATTCAATCATCATAATCAAGATACATTCAATGATCATAGTCAAGATCTTTAAAAAATCATAATCATTAATTGTGTTAGTAAGATAAATGTTACTAATACTATAAGAAGATAATAGAAAGAGCACTTTCAAGATACATTCAATTATCATAATCAAGATCTTCAAAATCATCATCATTCATTGCATTTGTAAGATAAATGTTACCAATATTAAAATAAAACAATAGAAAGAGAAATTTCAAGATAGATTCAATCACTATAATCAAGACCTTCAAAATCATCATCTTTAATCACATTTGGATTCGACTCTTCTTCACTATTATATTAGGCCAAAGTATCATCATTGTCACACAATTTATCCTCATGATAACCTTCATCCCTTTCTATGACAAAATTGTCTTGTACTTCAATTGCTTTTAATATATTGGGATCAATATCCCTCTTAAGGAAGAATGATATATCCTCATCTTCAATTTTGAGTACTATATTATTATTATGATTAAATCTCTTAATAAATTTCATCACTATCTTGAACCATTTCACCATTTTCCCTTTCATAGACATCAATCAATGTTCAAACTTTTGCACAAAATATAATGTCATTGAGATAGAACACTTATTTTACTTAATTTGCAACAAACTATTTCATTTTCATACCCAGTTTTACTAACATTCATATTAGTAATATTGTCATTCACTTTTATGTTCATCCCTTTGTCACTAAGATTAAACCATTTGCACTTAAATAGAATAAAGATGCAATCTATCTCAATTGTTTCAGAGATAACACTAGAAAATTCAATAAATTCATCTTTGCATTGTCCCTCTATAACAAGCCCATAATTTTGGCTTCTAAGGAGACTGTCACGTTCTTTTTGTAACATCCCATATCACTCGCTTACAAATATTGTCCACTTTATGCCTTGGCCCTACCAAGCCCTCATGGTTTTGCTTTTTCCAAAGCTTTCCCAGGAGGTCACTCATCATATAACTACACTCACCCAATCACATTTAATCTCGAAGTTTTGATGGGATCTGGTGCATTAGGCCATGAAAAATACGTTTATAAGGGAGAGGTATCCGTACCCTTATAAGGTGTACTTCGTTCCCTTCTCCAACCGATGTGGGATCTCACACTCTCCACCCCCTTAGGGTCCTGCCCTCTTTGGGGTCCAGCCTAACTAGCACAACGATTTAGGTACTGGCTTTGATACCACCTCGATAACATCTTAAATCACCCACTTACAGATATTTTCCACTTATCAAACCCTCACGGTTTTACTTTTCCCAAAGCCTTCCCAGGAGGTCACCTATCCTAAAACTACTCTCACCCAAGCACATTTAACCTTGGAGTTCTGATGGGATCCGGTGCATTAGGCCATGGAAAACGCATCTATAAGGGAGAGGTATCCGTACCCTTATAAGGTGTACTTTATTCTCCTCTCCAACCAGTGTGGGATCTCACACTTTTTTATAGAATCTAACTATATTAATAATGCAATATGTAATTTTTTCCATATATATGAGGACTACATATTAAAGCAAGTAATGCTATTATTTCTTTTGGCAATTTACGCTTATGTAGCTATATCATCTGTAGGAAAAGAAAACTTGTTAAAAGTTAATGTTGTAATATTAACAACAATGTTCATCTTTTTCTACTTTTATGCAAATAACTTTCTAAAGTCCTAAACTATGATGGAAAGTTTATCTTATGCGTTTCTTCAATATAAACTTCACGTGGGTTTTTAATCTCACTTTTATGCTTTCTAATTAAAATATAAATTAATGTAAGAAAAGAGAGGCTGAATATTATATTATAATATAAACTAATTTATGGAAGTAATATATATACTCCATATATAAGTTGACTTCCTCACAATTTTTCAAAATGTACCAGTGGCCAATTTCAAGTTTATCTTTATTTAACTCCATATATTTTCATGTTCCAAGCAACCTTACTTTTTGGGAGAAACTATCAAGCCACCATTTTGATCAAAATCAAAGTTATGTTCTTCTCTATTAAGTCATATTTCAACGTCATGTAAAAATATAACAAAATGTGAAAATTTCATTTGACACATAATCCTCTGCAATAAAGCTTTTAGGTTGAGCTTTGTTACTTACGTAATACTTAAGAAAGCTCAAAAACCTAAAGAAGTATAAAAGATCAACATTTGCTACTAAATAATAACGAAATAAAATAAAATGTATAATTAAAAATAAGTTACCTTTCAATCAAGAACATCTAACGAAATTGAACCAGGCCATAAAGTTTTACCTCTTATGGCAAGTTAATTGTCAAATGCAGCATAATATTAAAGAAGGATGGTGGAAAAACTAGTTCAACTTTATAAAGAACCAAAGTAATGTCTTTTTCCATCTATTCAAGTTCTTCCAGTTTTTATGTCTTACATCATAATTGCTTAAAAAAATACTTAATTCACCCAAATATGTTGACACATCCTTTGAAAAACACCCACATATTCTAATAGGAAGTAACTGTTGTAAAAACACATGACAGTTGTAACTCTTTAAGCCTAAACTTTTCCATCAATTGCATTATGATAACAGGCTATATTTGAGGCATACCCATCATAAAACTTAATTGATTTAAGAAACTAGTAAAAATTTTGTTTCACATTTTTTGATCTAGTGTAAGAAGCATGTGGAATCATGTATGACTCATCATCTCCCCTTTCCAAATGCAAATCTTGGTATCTTTTGATTCACCATCAATACCCATCAAAGTGCCTACAATATTCATATAAATGGTTTTTTCAATATAAATGACATCAAGATTATTCCTTAATAGCAAATCCTTCCAATCAGACAAATCAAAAAATGTGTTTTTCTATTCTAATTGAGATCAACAAAAGTCTGCTTTCATTTTCTATTACTTAGGTGTTTTAAAGGAATAAAATCTTGTAAAAATGATAGTTGATCCAGGACATCATCTCCTGATAAGTGCAAAGTAGCTTCACTGTGTTCTACTTTGCCATTAAACAATTTGCATCTTTTCCATCTATGTCTATTTACCAAGTAATGATGATGTCTCATATAGCATATTTTGCTTCATATCCTCATATAATAAGTTTGATGATTGCATATAGGACATGCCATATACCCTTTAACACAACATTCATACAAATTGTCATAGGCTAGAAAATCATTTATAATCCACAAAACAATAGTATGCATCTTTTCACTTTTTACAGCATCAGAAGTTTTTAACCCAACTTCTTAAAGATTTTAAATCATCAATTAATAGTTACATGTATACATCAAAGTCTTTACCAAGAGCAATAGGCCTTGAAATAAGCAAAGATAATAAGAAAAAGGGCTCCCTCATACATTTTTATAGGGTTAAATTGTATGGTACAAAACTTATTGGCTACATTCTATAAGAAGTACTCATATTACTAAATGGATTAAACACATCAAAGGACAACCCAAGTTGAACATTACAATAATCCTCTACAAACCATGGAAACTTTCCATCAATGTCTTTCTATGGCTATTGTATGCAATTTCTAATGACTTTGCTTGCCTTCATATCTTGATTTTGGTTACAAATTATTGTGTTTTGATCCAAATGTGAGATGAATTGAGTGAAAAAGGTGTGAATATTACATATATGTTAATTGGATTATCTTATGAATGATGCATGAAAAATTAGAAGAATTTTGCAAGAAAGGATGAAATGGGACGTGAACAATGCTTGTAATTAATTAATTCAAGCATAAATGGTGTCACACTCATGACTATGGAAGTCACGAGTGTGACAATGGGAGTCATGAGTTATGATGTGACCACCTCATTCATACCTGTGATAGCATTTTCCTTAATTGTCCAACATATTACGTGGCAATTGAAGTGTTGAGGGCTCAAAAACATAAACATAAAATGAGACTACAAATAGAAAGAAGAGAGGTTGCTGGTATGGCTGGACTCATTTAGGTCACTCTGGGACTACAAAAGAAAGAAAAAGAGAAGTTGTGGAGGCGAAGAAGAGAGAAGAGAACAGAGAGTAGTTGGGTGAGGTGAAGAAGAAAAACAACAGAGAGGTGAAAGTATAGTTAACATTTGGTCGTCTGGGTGATCATCAACTAGAAGCAGAATGTGAGAGCTAATGTAGAAGGCTTGAGAGTGTTAGGGGACCACTGTAACTCCCTTATCCGATCTTTGTTTGCTTATTATGTTCCTATATGTTACATTATTTTTTTATTTTACTGGAATCACTACTATGTTAGCTTAACCGACTATTACTCAGTTAGCTTTTGATAGTTCATATTGGGTATTCATTTGGATTATTGCTTTAATACTTCTCCTATATTGATAAAGATGAGATTGAAGTAAGTGAAGATGATGAATCTTGTTTATTCCATGATCGATTGATCTCTTTTTCTTGAGAATTAATGTAGCTAGTTTAGTCAAATATGCATGATTGAGTTATTGTTGTATTGTCTTATTATTTGCTACAGTTTTTAAACTAAATAGATGTAAAAGCATAACCAAACTTTGGATCATTTTGGTATTAAATAAAGGATCGAGAGAAGAAGTTTAACATGGAACGAGAAATTATAGGTGCTTAGGTTAAGAATTAGAAATATATTAACTTAAGTAGTAAGTATCAGTTGTTTCTATAATTAATTTGGATGATAACTTGTCAAATACGAAAGTTAGATTTTGTTTATTATTCGAGTTGGTCTTAGAACCCAACTGTTAATTTTAGTAAGACAATTATCTAATCATTTTTCCTTAATCATGCACAGGAGATTAAATTAGTGAAATTAATTCTCAAGAGCTTCCTACTTCGATTAATCTATTCATTTTTGCTTCCAGTTAAATTAGTTTATTTTCCAATTTAATTTTGTGTTTTTCTTTAAATTCTTCATTCATCAAATTAGGATAAAATGTTTAAGATTACATCTTTTTTATTTTTTTTCAAGATTAATTTAAGGGAACCAATTTCACCTCTTTGGGAGATGACCCTGGGTAATCAACTTCAACTACCTTATATGCTTGCGAGTAGGATAGCCAAGGTATTTTTAGAACTTATTTGGGCACAACAATGACATTATCATTAATGCATCTTTTTTATTCCACCTTAAATCGATAGTTGTTTTTGTTAACATAAATAGCCCTTATATTTATGGTTTAATAGGGAAGTAGCTCAAGACTTTGTGGGACCTTTTTTCCATCATCAACTTGCCACGTTAGTATACCCCAAATTACACATTTTTAAAGATCCCTTAAACTCTTTTCTAAAAAAATAGGATAATCGTACTTACAAGCATATATTAATATATACCCTAATCTTATGTTACCTAATAATTTCTATGTTCAATGTAAGATTTGGGCAAATTATTGCCAATCGGTAATACAACTTTAACCAAGTCAATCAACATGTTAAAAGAATTATTACTCCACCTGTTGTATATTTTCAAGTGCAATAACTTCATAAAATAAGATAGTTGAGAGAAATTGGAGCATCCCAGATATAATTCATCTTGAACTTCTTTAAATAAACTCTCAAATTATCTTATGTAATTCTACCAAATATATTAGGCATAGTATTATCATTCATAGTCTCCATATAATTCCCCATGCCCTCCAACATTTCTTGAATTCCATTATCTACATCAGTATTGTTATCAATACCAACCACATCGATATTGTTATCACCTTCATCATCTGGATCAAAACTTCTAATATTACTAGCTTTAAAACGTTCACCATGATAAAACCATCAAGTATATAATTTATCTATACTTCAAATTGGCAAGTGATTATGTACCATATCTTAACTTTGATTGTTAAAATTTAAGTAATCTATGCATGCACAATGAATTTCACATTTTGAACACATTTGATCTTTAAAAAATGTCATGAAAGCCTTCACTCTTTCTGATTATTGCCTGGATCTTTTAATGAGTCATCCAACTTTTATCTATATAGCTATATAATTATAAGTCATTTACTAAATTATGAATGCAATTTAAGTTGCAAATAGCATAATAGAATCAAAATTGACATATCAAGTTTATATTCTACTAAAGAATGCAATTGATTTGCTGACTATGACAAACCCTAAAATATAAGAAGAGCAAATATTATTCATAACCAAACTATGATATTGTATTATTAATAATAAAGTATGTATATCAAATTTGCAACTCAAAAATTAATAAGAACAAATTTTACTTATTAATTAAAGGATGCCTTTGATTAAAGGATTCATCATTCCATTATTTCGTAACATATTAATGAATGTACTTAATATAAGTAACATATTACAAGTTAAACAATTATAGTTACCACTCAATTCATATTCTTGCTTAGCTTACTAAATAGATCAATTGATGGTTATAATTTTTAGGTTATTAGGTAATTCTGAAAATATATCTATCATTTTTCTATTATTTAAAAAGATTTGAAATGGTAAATGTGAAAAAATATAATAAAACACAATCCATATAATCTAACTTATTAAAAACTATTTAAAGTACAATCACTCTAAATTATCAAACACTATTTATGACTTGCATGCAACTTATCATATCTACAATCATATCCTTGAATTCAACTGTAAGATGATATTAAACAATCGACCAAGATATGAAAAATTAATTGTATGATGTGTTAAATAGTCCGTTCATTATAAGAATGAGATAAGTGAATACATGTAGTATTAATCTATTAATATGGCAAAGATTAAGGCCAATTAGAAAGCTACTTGAATTTACTACTATAGTTTCATTGTAAGATCCCATATTGGTTGGAAAAGGGAGCGAAATACGCCTTATAAGAGTATAGATATCTCTCCCTTATAGACGCATTTTTTATGGCCTAATGCATTGGATCCCATTGGAACTCTGAGGTTAAATGTGCTTAAGCGAGAGTAGTTCTAGGATGGGTGACCTCTTAGGAAGGCCTTGGGAAAAGCAAAACCATGAGGGCTTGGTTGGGCCAAGGCCCAAAGCGGATAATATCTATGAGCGGGTGATCTGGGCTTTTACATTCATAATTAGTAGTTGTCATTTTTCAATCCTAAATAATATCTGATTCTGTAATTACTAATGCAATAGACATCTAAATATCTTTCTAACTACGTAACTAAAGGAAACTTCCATTCCAAACTTTAGGACCTAGTCTAAGCTTAGGTTTGTTCTACCACAAGTTTGACCCAGAATATGGTCTACAGAGGGAGTGGTATGTTGGTGATTGTTCCAAAACTTGGAACATTTGCATATCAATTACCATAACATTCATCCCTTTATTATTATTAGCGTTCATAATGCCTTACCTTTTATTGTCAATAATGTTTATGACATTATTACCTCTATTATTATACAACGTTCACCATATTACGTTAATGTATTTCTTTATGTCTTGATTAACATATAACTCTCTCCTCTATTTATATATATACAATCCTCATATTTACTTTTCACCCACTTCTTCTCACACTATCGTGCTTTCTTTTTTAGTTTTCTCCATACAATGCTCCTTCCCATAGATATACTTCTTTCCACGCAAATTCTCTCTTATTCCAAAATCATGAATCCTCATGTTCTCTCCATAAAACAATCTATTGGGAAATCGGGTTAAGATCTTATCCCAACCGCAGCAGAATAATCACAAAACTTTTCGTGGCTTTTGATTTCCCAAAAACTCAAATCTATTTAATTCTATAAAATGATTAACAAAAATCATAATAAAGTGGAAACTTAATTCATACCTTATCTCAAAGTTTTACCTTTATCTTGTTGTATTCCTCAAACAGTTTACAAAACCAATTCGTCTCAATCATTATAGCTGCACAAGTGTTTGGCCTCTAACAGTACCCTCAAAACAGCTTGAGAGAACTCTGTAACTCTTACAGAGAGGGTTAAGCAAGAAGTACTAACTCCATAGAGCTTAAGCCTACTTATAATAAGCTTTGGATATTTTAGTAATTTAATTGAAATTAAATTCTAATTTTAATTAAAATTTAATTAGAATTATATTATGCCCATATAAGATTCAATATCTCATATTGATCCTTATTTATTAAATATCTCATAGTTAATCATAAATTTTCTCAAACTTTACAATCAAATCCAACTTGATTAAATTAACTTTGCTCTTTTCAACTCATTCTATATGTGAGACCCATTAGGCTCCCAAATATGTTGACAATGATTATAAAATCTAATTTTAATTCATAATTAAAATTA